>CAUIUS010000170.1:0-39724 GCA_961210405.1 Drosophila mercatorum | reverse complement strand
GCTAATTCTTGTTCTGTAGTACTCTTATTACTTTCAACTTTAGTAAATGCTCTTGACGCCTATGCAACTGGAAGTTGGAGTCCATTATAGTTTTGAGTTAAAACTGCTCTAACTTAAACCTAATAAGGGCGGGCCCTCCATGGGCCGCCTTTATTATCACAAGCCAGTCTCTGTACTTAAGATTACTTATAATTATACAAATTAAGCTTATGACTAACTTATTACTACTAAATGTGAGGCGGCAGATTTATCGCAGCCTTCCATTTTCCGAGCATGGATTGTGTCGACTATCACTCTGTCAAAAGCATATATTGGTGTTTCTGTCATTACCAGGCATTTTGGACATTTCTTAGTGTACTCTTTTACATGTTTAGTCATGTTTTTCCAATAATATTGTCTCTGTATTTTTGTTAGTGCCTGTATGACCTTCTTGAATTGGATCGTCATGGAATGTAGACAATATTGCCTCTATTTCTTTCTTATTATTTATTTGGGTCACCGGCTTGAGTAGCGCTACTCCTAGAAATGTATATGTCTTATTGCCCATTATTTTAAAAGATTCTATTGAGATGATCTCAAAGATCTTTTCGCACGGTGCCACTTTGACTTGGCTGATATTAAGTGTACAGACTTCTGATTCAAGCCTTTGAAAGAATTGACCTAGGTCAAGAATTTCATTGGTGTACATATCGGTTAAGTCAAATCTTGCAATAACTTTCTTCCCATGTTTCAATAAGCATGTTATTCGCAAGGTCACTACTTTTCGTACCTCGTCATTGAAAATGACTTCGTGTACGTTGGGCTTAGAAGCTTTATTTGGAACTTGCTAGGCATAGTTCATTTTTGTTCTCTGGCCAGAGTTTATTTTGTCTACTTTGTTGCCTGGTAGTGACTTTCAGGACTTTTCTATTTAGGTCTATTAGATCTTCTATTGTTATTATAGATAGGACGTCTGCCAAAAAATTGTCTTTCCCTCTCAGATACTCTACTGTAAAATCATATTCTTCCAATTCGAGTCGCATGCGTGTTAATTTTGAACTTGGATTTACCATTGAAAACAAATAAGTGATCAGTTTTAACTGTAAAATGTTTGCCATATAAATATGGTCTAAAATGTGTTATTGCCCAATGTATTGCTGCTAATTTTTGTTCTGTAGTACTCTTATTACTTTCAACTTTAGTAAATGCTCTTGACGCCTATGCAACTGGAAGTTGGAGTCCATTATAGTTTTGAGTTAAAACTGCTCCACATGCTTGCTTGCTTGCATTTGTGATTATGCAAAATTCTTTGCTAAAATCTGGGGACTGTAATAAATTTGGTTGGACAAGTTTATTTTTTAGATAATTGAATGATTTTTCACACTCTGATGTCCATTCAAATGGGACATTCTTTTTACATAATCCTGTTATGTGCCGTGAATATTCGGCGAAGTTTTCTATAAAACGTCTATAGTAATTGCAAAATGCAATGAATCTTCTAGCGCTGTCTGCCTTCGTAGGCACTGGATAGCTGTTGATGACGTCAAATTTCTTGTCATCTGGCAAGATTTCTTTTTCTGTGCATCTGTGACCTAAAAATGTCACCTCGTGCATAAAAAATGAGCATTTCTCTGGATGTAATTTCAGATTGTGTTTTCTGCAAAGTTTGAAAACATTTGTTAAATTTTTAATCATATGTAGTTCAGAACAACCAATAACAATCAAATCATCCACATAAAGGAAAGCTTGTGATGGCTCAAGGAACGAGAATGCTATTGCCATCATTCTCTGAAATAAATTAGGCGCTATTTTTAAACCAAGTGGTAATCGCGTAAAGCGATATGAACCATTGCTTGTTGAAAAAGACGCTAATTTTTTTAGTTTTCCTCAAGTTCAATTTGGTGGAAACCTGACATTAAATCAAGGCATGCAAAATATTTTGCTCGACCCAATTGATCAAGAATATCGTCAATTCTATGGAGTGGAAATATATCGGACAGCCATTTCTTGTTTATTTGACGATAGTCAATTACTAATCGCCATTTTTTATTCTTTATAGCCCGGAAGGGCTTTCTTTGGAACTAATAACAGTGCGCAGTTATATGGTGATACGGTTCGACAATATTTTGTTCAATTAACTTTCCAACTTGATGCTGGATTTCTTCTGTTTGGCTATGCGGACGTTGATAATTTTTTACATAGACTGGCTCATCATCTTTAAGTCTCAATTTTTGCTTATAAAAATTGTTTGTAGTGATTGGTTCGGTTTCAAGTCCGAACACGTCACTATACTGGGTGCACAGTTTTTCTAATTGTTTTTTAAATAATGTTGGGAAATTTTTCTTTAATTTATTAATTACAGTCTCCTTTCTAACATTTTTAGGATTTTGAATTACTTCGTAGCTCGAAAGTGATTCAAATTTTAAGTTATTTATGCCTACCATTTGGCATGTATCCGTTGTATTTAGGAATCGGACACAAGCATTTTGGGCTGTTGCAATAGTGTTTGCAACATAAACACCTGGTTTTAATTTCCTGATTGGGAATTAAAATGTTATCCTCTGCTGAAGACAGCTTTATTTTGCGTATCACTTGAGATCTTGCTGGTAGAAGTATTGAATTAGTACCAGAACTAAATGTTATTGGAAAATAGATAGGATACGATAAGTTTTGTGGTCTAATTATAAACTAATCCTCGGAAATATTGTAATTTATTTGGCAATTAAATTTTTTTATGAAGTCTAATCCAATTATTCCATCGCAAGGGATTGCAAAATCTGTATGAAGTATATGAAATTCATATGGAATAATGTATTTATCTGTTTGGAGTTCAATTGAGGCTAATCCTTTAGATTTGATTACTCCTTCTCCTATGCCTCGAATGTCTATAATTCTATTACTTTTGATGTCATGAAAGACATCAGAATTTTCTTTTATTATTGAAAACCAGCACCCGTATCGATCAAAAATGTTATTTTTTTTATTTTTTTGAATGTTACGAAATTATTAAGACTTAAACTGACAGTGTATATTTTACCGTTTAACCTTGAGTATCTGGAGGTGCCTGGGAGTTTCCCGAAGTAGTTTGGGTCACTCTTACATTCTTGGAATTCTTTCTATTGAAATTTCCACGGCCCGTAGAGTTTCCTCTGGAATTTCCTTGGCCTCTATTATTTATGTTGTTGTTATATCGGTAACCGTAGTTTTGGTTATTACCTCTTCCCGGTAATTACCTCGGTTACCTCTGTTATAGCCACTTTAGCTGTCGGAAGTGCAGTACAGTATTGGACTGTACTGTTACTTCCGTGTAACTGTTTACAAATTTGGACACGGCATCATTCATGTTTAGAATGTGCCTGCTTGCATGATAAGTTTTACAATATCAATTGAGCAGTTTTGTGTCATAGCTTTTACAGCTGTTGTGGTTGTGTACTTATTTGCAAGTACTTGGCTTAATCTTTCAGTAATGTAGGCACCTTCAAGGGCCTTTGCCAATATTTCCACCTCTTGGGTGTACTGGTTAGCTGTCTTGTTCTTCTGTTGAAGATTAAGGAGCTTACTGATAATCCTTTGACTTCTTTCGCCAGTTGAGTATTGATTTCAGCAACTGTTTGTTCATTAGGTTTCTTGTATGGCCTTTAAGTTTTGCTTTTATAAGGCTTACGGCAATTTGCTCGTGTGTGCCTTTAAAATTTTGTAGTAGATTCAGTGACTCAATAAAACTCTGGTATTAGAAATGTGGCCAATTTGATGAATTCTACTTCCGTTTGTGCCATTTTTGTGTGTTTTTCTTGTTTTATTTCAATCAAGTCACCTGTACTCTCTTCCAGTGCTTCTATATCACTGTCAGATTCTGAGTCGCTTGATTGCATTGATTCGTCTAAGTCTTTTAATTGTTTGGAATTAAATTCAGCCAATTGACTTAAACTCGTGGGTGCATTAATTAGGATGTGTCGTCTTTTAGCGACAGAAATTAATCTATTTTTAGGACCCTTAAACATTTTTCCCTGTGCACCGCTGTTAATCTTATTTCGCATTTATTAACTAATGTTACGATATTATTGTATTCCCTTATTATAACATCTATATGTCTTGTTAATGCTACAACTTTTATAACCGCATCTTTGTTGATGAATTTATTTGATTTTTCAAATTTATTACGAAATGCGTCTATTTTTTTCGTAATTTCGTTCCATTTCATTCTTCAATGGAATTTTTATTGATGTAAACCAACTAACCATATAGTTGCTATACCAAAAAATGGGTTCTTTTCATTAATACATCTTACTGGCTTTTCTGCTATTTCGCAGTTTATCAATGAGCTAAACTGTTCATTAAAAGTATCTATGTATTCGTCCTCAAACTGTTTTTATACTATTTCACGTAGTGATATAGTATATTGGTTTTGTGCAATGTCCGTCATGCTGTCCGTGCGTCTGCCTGTCTGTCAGTTTGTCCGTCTGTCCGTATGAACGCAAAACATTTCTACGCTATTGAAGCTAGAGACTTGAAATTTGAAATATATACTCGCGTATACCCTCGTCTGATAAAGTGTCAAGATTTTCCCGATACGCCTACTAGGGGCGAGGTAAATCGGAAAATGCATTTCCCTGTATCTCAGAAACACTACTTCTAGAAGGGCTAGAGAGTTGAGATTTTAACTAAACATTCATGTCGACATCCCAAAATCAAAAAGCTATGGCGGATATATCTACGCCCATTGGGGCGTGGCAATCGGGTCAAACTGTATCTTATACAGTTTTAAAGCTAGAACGACCAAATTAGGCACGTGGGTTACTGTTACGATCCTATAAGGATCGCTCAAAATTGTATGGTCACGCCTACTAGGGGCGTGGCAAATCGGATCTGAATATATAGTGATTTTACTAGTTTCGTTATATTTTGAGCACTATTGATGCTAGAGACTTGAGACTTGGTATATATACTCGGGTTAACATCCCACAATCGAAAAGCTATGGCGGATTTATATACGCCCACAGGGGCGCGGGAACTAATATCAGCTTATATCTCCAACAGTTTTAGTGCTAGAAGCTTCAATTGGATGTTAAGTTACTGGGGCCACCTCTACCGATTCCCCAAAAATTATTGTTACGCCCCAAAAGGGGCGTGAAATACAGAAAAATACCCTGTAATTTTCGCATTTTTCGAATGAAAGCATCCAAACTTTACAGTTATATTCCTGAACGCCCACTCTATGCACACACCAAAAATTACTTGTCTACGGCCACTGGGGGCGTGGCAAATCAAAACTGAAAAATCTGCAGCTTCTGAGCCAATAGCGCGCCACATAATGACTTTGTGACCTTTTACCTTGTCTTTTGCGTTGCCAAACAATATATATATGTTTGAAAAGAATATTTTATTAATACAAAATAACTAAATAAAGAAAATATAACAAAAATATCAACATGACCGCACCGTGGTTCGAGCCCACACCTCTACGCTCGCTAACGAACTTATATCACATTTTCAGAGTTGCCACCTCTCTCATTTTAAAAGTTGCCACCTCTCTTATTTTGAGAGATGCCATCTCTCTCGATTTAGGTGCATGTTCCTGCTAAGGTAAGGGTTCTAAGCTTCTATCCAAATTGAAACTGTCTGGCCACCTCCAATGAAAAGTTTTAGTCTGCAGCTAATTTGAGCGGCGAAAGTGGCGATTTAATGTTAAATTTTAAAAAATATAATGTGATAGATGCCCCTGTGTGCTGCTAGGACGTGAAATAGTATTTCGCTGTCGGTTGCGTCCGACTGCAACGTTCTTACTTGTTTATTTTTATACCCTGAACCCATTGAAAATAGGAATTCAGGGTATAATGATTTTGTTGAAATGTATGTAACAGACAGAAGGAGGCGTGGCAGACCCCATAAAGTATATATATTCTTGATCAGGGAGACAAGCCGAGTCGATTTAGCCCTGTCCGTCTGTCCGTCCGTCTGTCTGTCCGTATGTATGAACGCGTCGTTCTCAGAACCTATAAGAGCTAGAGACTTGAAATTTTTTATGTAGGTCCGTGAATAGCACGAAAAGATCGAGTTTGTTAAAAAAAAGTCGATAACTATTTTAGTTTTAATGTTATTGATTAAAAACATTATCGAATGTTCGTTATAAAAAATATCTCCCACGTCTTTATAGCTAGAGTCCCCAATGTTATTTGTAAGTTTCATATTTATTTTATCTAATTTTGATTTTTGTTAAATTTTATATACCTGCTCCAAATTTCCCCAAATATTTAAATTGAGGTTAGTTGCACTCAAAGCCAGTAAATGAATGGGTTGACAATTTTAAAAATTGGAAAAAATGTAATAAAATTTGATGAACATAAGCTGAAAATTTCATTCAAATCCATTAATTCGGCCAAACACGTGACCAGCAACGCAAAACAATTTGTTTTCCTATACATGTGCACACATACACACATACACATCTAGCATCTAGCAAATTCTCAAACCCGCAAGCTTTAGTGTACATATTTCCCATAGATGGCGCTATAATTTGCTAATTATCAGCTGTTCAATAAATCGAAACAGGGATGGCACTATTCTATCGAACCACAGATGGCGCTATTAGCAAAACAATTGAAAATGAATTTATACAAAATGCTAATTATGCAGTATTTTAAAAACGCAGGTAGAGCGGGGTTTAGGGTATCTCCTATTCGGGACCCCCGACTAGAGTTTTCTTACTTGTTATACCCTGAACCCATTGAAAATGGGAAATCAGGGTATAATGGTTTCGTGAAAATGTATGTAACAGGCAGAAGGAGGCGTGGCAGACCCATAAAGTCTATATATTCTTGATCAGGAGAGAAGCCGAGTCAATTTAACCCTGTCCGTCTGTCTGTCTGTCCGTATGTTTGAACGCGTCGATCTCAGAAGATATAAGAGCTAGTGACTTCAATTTTTTGGAAGTTCGTGTATATCACGATTCGATCGAGTTTGTTTTAAATATTCGATAACCATCATCGTTTTGATGTTATCGATTAAACCCGATATAAAATTCTATTTAATTCATCTTTGTAGTTAGAGGGTTCAAATTTTGCATTTAGTGTTATTTGAGCCTTCTGCAATCATCGGTTTGTGTTAAATTTTGGATGCCACGCCCACAAAATCGACTCGGCTTATCTCCCTGATCAAGAATATATATACTTTATAGGGTCTGAAATAAAATAACATAGTTACAAAATAAATAAAATAATTAAAATAAATCAAATAACACAATAATATGTAAATAACGAGCGAAAATTGAATGAATAATAATAAAATAAATATCATGGGTCACCCTACTGCATTGTTTAGTCTGCTTGTTCCCCACTTGTTCTATGTTCCCTTGCGCGCACTAACGAAGAAGTAGATATTAGGGAACAGAAAGATCGTACGATTTTACTGCAAGCAGTTAGGCAGGTCACGCGGTTTTACCGCAAGCGGGTATGCGCATCATACGATTTTTACTGCAAGCGGGTAAGCACGATCGTGGCGGCGGTACAGCTTGGCTAGGGTATGAGGCCGGGCGCAAGCCGAGAATCAAGACAGAAAGAGCTGGGAATTGAAGAGAGATAGTCGAAGCCGCAGTGGAAATAAGTGTGTAAATTCAATAATAGTTTTGTTTTAAATTATAACCACTCTGCGACCAACTACAACAACTGTGTACCAACATAAAACATTTCAATTAAAACACAACATCATCCAATTACAACAATTTTAAAACTGTGCAACAAAACTACGATGTATGATGATAAGTACTAACAATGATAGAATTATGTGTAATATGGAAATCATTTAGTAAGTAAGAAACGCATTGTTCGAGTAAGCTGCCTTAGATTAAGCATGACTCGCGAAGAAGAGTTCAGAAATTATGTTATTTAATGAAGTCAAGAAAAATGCATTAAAAATATAATGTACAATAGTTCACTAATGGAATATTAAACGTATTGTCTGTCAATCCCATGTCAGGAATAAAACAAGTAAGAGTGCTCTAGTCGAGACTGCTCGACAAAGAGATCCTCTGAACCCTGCGAAGAACTGCGATTGCTAAGAGCCGCTAACATTCTCCGTTACTTTTATGTGTACATATGTAGCAAACAATACATACACACACACACAGCCGCACGCACAAGAACACACACAGACGCACGCACAAACACACAATCTGCTAACTGTGCATTATGACTCATCAGCTTCGCTGCTTCTGCTGCAAGACGCCGATAATATGAGATATTAAATGTTTAATAACTTTTTCTAGACGAGCGATTTTGATCAAATTTGTTGGGCATGATCATGACACAAGTCTTTAGTACTTGAAATACGTGATTTAGCAATTTGAGGCGATGGGGCAATTCGAGGGCGTGGCATCCATTTGAAGACTCTAACTATAAAGATGAATTAAATAGAATTTTATAACTAAATGAAGATATCGGTTCTTAATCGATAACATTAAAACCATGATAGTTATCGAATATTTGAAGCAAACTCGATCGAATCGTGATATACACGAACTTCCAAAAAAATTTGAAGTCTCTAGCTTTTATATCTTCTGAGATCGACGCGTTCAAACATACGGACAGACGGACAGACGGACAGGGCTAAATCGACTCGGCTTCTCTCCCTGATCAAGAATATATACTTTATGGGGTCTGCCATGCCTCCTTCTGCCTGTTACATACATTTTCACGAAACCATTATACCCTGATTTCCCATTTTCAATGGGTTCAGGGTATAAAAAGGAGTAATGATCTAGTTCTTTAGGAAAAATTATTAGGGTCAATAGTATTCAATTGAAAAATATTGTCACGGTAAAGACGAGAGGCCAATTACACCTAATTCTCTCGATTTGTCTAGATAGTGAGTTATATTTATATTTATGGCGTAGTCGGCGCTTCGGACTTTTAATTTAATAATTTTTTTTATTTTAATATTACAGACGCGTACTACATAGAATTTAAGTGTGTTAGGGACAGGGCACAGGAGTAGGCTAAGGGAGAAGGGACCCCGACAATCCGGCGAGTACATAGCACAGAAGATATAGCATCCGCGTTACAAACAGAAGATCCTTTCTGCAATATATACAATGAAGTTTTAAATAGAACCGATCTTATAGTTAATACCCCATGTAAACATACCTTCCATAAACACTGTATTATAGATCATCTTAAATCAGGTAACATATGCCCTGTATGTAACATAGATTGTACGGTCATGTCATTATCTTTCTCAAACAACACGTTGTTTGCCGAGTTTCGCTCAGACGTTGCCCGGCAACCCAGTGCAAATGAATCTTTAAGTACCAACGACACCAGATCGAATTACCCTAGGAGAAGTCAAAGATCTACTAGAAGTAGAGGGGCGACACATAGACGTGGAAAACAAACACGAGCTACTACTCGTCAAGAAGTAGGGCGTAACTCAAACGAACCGTTTAATAATTCGAATCTCGGACCTAATAGCGGAGATAGATAAATTCATGCAAACTTCAATTAATATTCAGCAGACAAAATTAATAGAACAACTTACATCTTACTTGAGTAAAACTATTGAGTCCTTGATTGAGAATCAATTGGCAGCCCTAAAGCTTGTTCCGCCTGATCCTCCAGTAGCTTCAGTCCATAATAGTAATACTAGGTCAATTAATACCGACGTTGAACGGCCCCATGATAATAACTCTAAGTTTCTAATAGACGTTTCAAGAACTAATTTGAATCAAAGTAATTCTAACTCAAATAATTTATCTGGCAAAGTACCCAATATTATACAGAGTTGGCACATCAAATTTTATGGGTCTAAGCATGGTATGCGGGTGGACGAATTCATTTATCGAGTCCGTTCTCTAACACGACAGAATCTGAATGATAATTACCAACTTCTCTGTGGCCATCTATATCTCTTGTTTGCTGGTAAGGCAAATGATTGGTATTGGAAGTTTCATCGCATTCATTCCAATTTTACCTGGGAAACTTTTTGCTTGGAGTTTAGGAAACGATTTGAGGAGGTAGAAACGGATTATGACATATGGGAAAAGATTAGGAAGCGTCGCCAAGAGGAACATGAAACATTCGACGATTTCCAGTACGCTATAGAGGACCTTGCTGATAGACTCCAAAACGGAATACTTGAAAAGGAGCTGGTTGATTTGTATATCATAATTTATTACATTTAAATATTCCAAATAGATGGCAGCTTCGAAGAGAAATTAGAAAACATGAACAATTTTACAACGATCAAAAAGTTTTTAAGCCTCGAGCTATCCGCTCCTCACATGTTGCCGAATTGTCTGTACCGGAATTGTCCGAACAATTATCTGACGATACTAACGTTACAGAGATAAAAGATATGTTGCAAAAGCAGCATTGGTTTGTTGGAATTGCGACAAACCTGGCCATAGATTTGACAATTGTGTGGGCCCACGTAAAATATTTTGCTTTGGTTGTGGAGCTAAAGAGGCATTTAAACCGATGTGTTCAAAATGTAACCCTTCGGGAAACTGGAAGAGGGATGTGTCTACAAACACCAAATAGACACATCCTCACAGAACACTTTAAGTAGGGATTTTGGCACTCAGACCGAGGACCATAATTATAGTTCTTCTAAGACACACTTTTCGTTTACTCCCCTACACGAAAGATTAGGGAATTATAATTTAGTTCGTTATAAATTTTTTTATAAATTAGATGGAATTAGGTACATGTTTATGCCTAAACGTTCAACTAAACGTTTAAGGGAATATTGGAAGAGAATACGTAAGGACAGGAAGAAGTTTATATCCGCGATTTTTCTAAGTTCAGATTAGAGACTGTTTACTGTCGTCACAATAGAAGGTAATGATTATATAGCTCTACTGGACTCCGGGGCCACCATCAGTTGTATAGGAACAGATGCTAAACAATAACAATCTCATAGGGTTTTCTCCTAAACTCTTATCTTGGTTATCATCCTATTTAAAGGGTAGAACTCAAAGAGTTGTGTTGAGAACATATTTTTCGAAACAAATCTTCGTTCTTTCAGGTGTACCTCAGGGTAGTCATCTAGGGCCTTTACTTTTTACATTATTTATCAACAACCTTCCCAGTTGTATTTCTTATTCAAAGATCTTTACGTATGCTGATGACGTAAAACTTTTCCTTTCTTATTCTAACACAATCAATCATCAATGCTTACAAGATGATCTTAATTCTTTCCAACTTTGGTGCTTGGTCAAAAGGTTGCGTTTAAATTGTTCTAAATATATGACAATGACCTTCTGTCGTACTACTGCATACATTGCTAATTATTCAATTAATAACGATTCTCTGCAACACATTTTTTCTGTCAAAGATCTGGGTGTACTTTTCGATGCAAAAATTCGCTTCAATACTCATATCTCAACCATTATAAATGAAGCCAAAAGTGTTCTTGTCTTCAATAAACGTTGGGCAAAGGAGTTCAATGATCCTTTTGTAGCCAAACTCCTTTATGTTTCGCTGATACCACCTATTTTAGAATACTGTTCAATTATCTGGTCTCCACAGCATAAAGCGTACCAGGATCGTATTGAATCGGTCCAAAAACAGTTCCTTCTCTTTGCTCTCAGAAATCTAAACTGGGACCCTAATCTCCGTCTACAGTCTTATCATAGTCGTCTCCTTCTTATTGATCTTCCTTCATTAATAAATCGTAGAACAATCCTTGGGATTGCTTTTCTACATAATTTGATTGCTTTTCTACATATATTGATTCGTCCTTCTTGTTAATGAAACTTAATTTCTCGGTTTCTTCAAGAACAACTAGACACTTTCGTCCGTTGCATTTACCACTGCTCACATCATGTATTATGTGCGAAATATAATAAATTATATCACGTTTTTCCTCTGAACTTCTCTTCCTCTAATCAAATCCTTGCTTTCAGCTTTTCTTATCCATCAAAGTACCCAATCATGACGGTGGATAAATTTGTTGTTAAGGCATATCTGCCAATACAATATTTATTATATATCTATATTTACAGTTAAGCTTCTCTATTTTACTTTTAATTTTCCTTGAATGCCTCTATCATCAATTCTCTTTAGATCAATAGTATCACTGACTATGTAGGGCTGTGTACTGGGGCATAGCGGCTGGACTGGCAAATGAAATACCCCATCGGGTTGGTAATATTTTGAAACATTTTATCTGTTTGTTCTTAGGCTTTAACAAAATTGTTAGTTTGTGTTTAAGTTGACACTCGCTTTTGTCAATTATACTTAAAATAAATAATAAATGAATGTATGATTGTATGATTGTATGAATGTATGAATGATTTAATGAATATATGAATGTAAGAATGTATAAATTTATTTGTTATCAAAAATATAATTGACAAGTCGAGTGTCAACTTATGCATAAACTAAACAACTTTGTTTAAAGCCTAAAACAAACAGATAAACAATTTCGAAATATCACCAACCCGTTGGGGGTATTTTATTTGCCAGTCCGGCCAGCTATGCCCCAATTCACAGCCCGATGTGGTTAGTGATATTATTGAAATAAAGAAATTTAAGAAAGAGGCAATACAAGAAAATTAAAAGTAAAATTAGAGAATCTAACTGTAAATATAAATATATGATATAAATATGTAGTAAAAAAAAATAAAATTTCCACCATCACGATTGAGTGATATCCCTAAGAAAAGCTGAAAGCAAAGATTTGATTAGAGGAAGAGAGAGTTCAGAGGAAAAACGTGATAAAATTTATTATAATTCGCGCATAATACATGAAAAGCACTGTGCAACGAGTAATCCGATGTGAGCAGAGGTAAATGCAAAGGGCGAAAGTGTCTAGTTGTTCTTGAAGGAACCGAAAATGAAGTTTCATTAACAAGAAGGACGAATCAATATTACCTTCAATTAAATTATGAAGAAAAGCAATCCCAAGGACTGTTCTACGGTTTTTAATGAAGGAAGATCAATAAGAAGGAGACGACTATGATAAGACGGTAGACGGAGATTCGGATCGCAGTTTAGATTTCTTAGAGCAAAGAGAAGAAACTGTTTTTGGACCGATTCAATACGATCCTGGTACACTTTATGCTGTGGAGACCATATAATTGAACAGTATTCTAAAATAGGTCGTACCAATGAAACATAAAGAAGTTTAGTTACAAACGGATCATTGAACTCTTTCGCCCAACGTTTAATGAAGCCAAGCCACTTTTGGCTTCATTTATAATGGTTGAGATATGAGTATTGAAGCGAAGTTTTGAATCGAAGAGTACACCTAGATCTTTGACAGAAAAAATGCGTTGCAAAGAATCGCTATTAATTGAATAATTAGCAATCTATGGAGTAGTACGACAGAAGGTCATTGTCATACATTTAGAACAGTTTAAACGCAACCTATTGGCCAAGCACCAAAGTTGGAAGGAATTAAGATCATCTTGTAAGCATTGATGATTAATTGCGTTAGAATAAGAAAGACAAAGTTTTACGTCATCAGCATACATGAAAATCTTTGAATAAGAAATACAGCTGGGAAGGTCATTGATAAATAATGTAAAAAGTAAAGGCCCAAGATGACTACCCTGAGGTACACCTGACAGAACAAAGATTTGTTTTGAAAGAGATGTTCTCAAAATAACTCTTGGGTTCTACCCTTTAAATAGGATGACATCCAAGATAAGAGTTGAGGAGAAAACCCTAAGAGATCAAGCTATGAAGCAATACTTCATAATGAACTGAATCAAATGCTTTGCTAAAATCTGTATAAATAACATCAGTTTGCATTTTATTTAAAAACTATCGTTTACTAGGTAAGTAAATTCAAGCAGATTAGTAGAGGTTGATCGATTAAGAACAAAGCCATGTTGTAGTGGCGAAATAATTGATTTACACAAATGCTGTAAAGTGGAAGTTATTATTTTTCAAATAACTTCGGAATAGCCGATAGTTTGGCAATACCCTATAATTAGAAATGTCAGATCGCCCACCTTTCTTATATAGAGGGATAATAAAAGACTCTTTCCAAATAGACGGAAACACAGAGGTTTCCAGAGATAAGTTAAAAAGCTTTAGTAAAGGTAACTGAAGGGAATCACAGCATTCTTTTATAACACAACTAGGAATATTATCAGCTCCAGGTGAGAAAGACGATTTCATTGTCCCAATGGCAGAAATCAGAGAATCAAGGGAAATATTGGAAGCGTTAACAATATTTGTAGAAGATATATAATATGGGTAAGAAGTATTATAGGGGTCTGCAGATGAGTAAGTTGACTGAAAGAAATCAGCAAAAAGATCTGAGGAATCCTGATCATTGCAAGAATTCAAAGACTCATAAAAAAATGTGGAAGGTAAACTAGAAGACTTACGTTTCAAATTCACAAAGGAATAAAATTTTTAGGGTCTCGAGCAAATTGTCTTTTGCAGCGCATAAGGTATTTCTCATAACAACGGGAATTTAAAATGTTAAAATTCGACTTGGCTATGGAATATTTAGACCAGTTAATAGTGGAGCCACACTTTTAAAATTTTTAAAACATTTAGACTTAATGTTTCTTAAATTAGAAAGCGACTGAGTAAACCATGGAGGTTTATTAGAAAAAGGCACAGGGAGACACATAGGAACACACTCATCAATAAGAGAGTTTAAAATGTTATAGAAAAATCGATGCACAATTAACATCAACAGAATCATATAACGTAGACCAATCTGTTGCACTAATAAGTTGGTTAAGCAAAGCAAAGTTGCACTTAACGTAACAACGACGTTTAGATGGAGTAGGTTCAGAAATTGGAGGTGAACTTAGGGTCAGAGATACCTCCAATGTAGGATGATAAATATCCTCTGGTAAACAAAAAGGGATGATCTGGAAACATTAATGCAAGAGTCATCATTAATAAAAACCAGATCAAGCCATCGATTCAGATGATTTGAGATTGCATTCATCTGAGACATAGAAATAGAAATTAATTCATCAAAGAAAAAATGATAAATGATTTAATGAATGTATGACTGATTTAATGAATGTGTAAATGTATGAATGTATAAATGATTTAATGTATGTATGAATGATTTAATGAATGTATGAATGGTGTAATGAATGTAAGAATGATTTAATGAATGTATGAATGTATGAATGATTTAATGAATGTATAAATATATGAATGTATGAATGTATGAATACATTGCTAATTATTCAATTAATAGCGATTCTCTGCAACGCATTTTTTCTGTCAAAGATCTTGGTGTACTTTTCGATGCAAAACTTTGCTTTAATACTCATATCTCAACCATTATAAATGAAGCTAAAAGTGTTCTTGGCTTCATTAAACGTTGGGCAAATGAGTTCAATGATCCATTTGTAGCCAAACTCCTTTATGTTTCGCTGGTACCACCTATTTTAGAATACTGTTCAATTATCTGGTCTCCACGGCATAAAGTGTACCAGGATCGTATTGAATCGGTCCAAAAACAGTTCCTTCTCTTTGCTCTCAGAAATCTAAACTGGGACCCTAATCTCCGTCTATCGTCTTATCATAGTCTCCTCCTTATTGATCTTCCTTCATTAATAAATCGTAGAACAATCCTTGGGATTGCTTTTCTACATAATTTGATTGCTTTTCTACATATATTGATTCGTCCTTCTTGTTAATGAAACTTAATTTCTCGGTTTCTTCAAGAACAACTAGACACTTTCGTCCGTTGCATTTACCACTGCTCACATCGGATTACTCGTTGCTCAGTGCATATCATGTATTATGTGCGAAATATAATAAATTATATCACGTTTTTTCCTCTGAACTCTCTCTTCCTCTAATCAAATCCTTGCTTTCAGCTTTTCTTATCCATCAAAGTACCCAATCATGACGGTGGATAAATTTGTTGTTAAGGCATATCTGCCAATACAATATTTATTATATATCTATATTTACAGTTAAGCTTCTCTCTATTTTACTTTTAATTTTCCTTGAATGCCTCTATCATCAATTCTCTTTAGTTCAATAGTATCACTGACTATGTAGGGCTGTGTACTGGGGCATAGCCGGCCGTATGGTCCAAATAACACCAAATGCAAAATTTGAAGATTTTAGCTAGAATGATGAATTAGATAGAATTTTATAGCTGAATTTGGATTTTCGTTTTTAATCATGTATGAATGTATGAATGTATGAATGTATGAAGGTATGAATGTATGAATGTATGAATGTATGAATGTATGAATGTATGAATGATAAGTGAATGTATGAATGTATGAATGTATGAATGTATGAATGTATGAATGTATGAATGTATGAATGTATGAATGTATGAATGTATGAATGTATGAATGTATGAATGTATGAATGTATGAATGTATGAATGTATGAATGTATGAATGTATGAATGTATGAATGTATGAATGTATGAATGTATGAATGTATGAATGTATGAATGTATGAATGTATGAATGTATGAATGTATGAATGTATGAATGTATGAATGTATGAATGTAAGTGAATGTATGAATGTATGAATGTATGAATGTATGAATGTATGAATGTATGAATGTAATGAATGTAATGGAATGTATGAATGTATGAATGTATGAATGTATGAATGTATGAATGTATGAATGTATGAATGTAGGTGAATGTATGAATGTATGAATGTAATGGAATGTATGAATGTATGAATGTATGAATGTATGAATGTATGAATGTATGAATGTATGAATGTATGAATGTATGAATGTATGAATGTATGAATGTATGAATGTATGAATGTATGAATGTATGAATGTATGAATGTATGAATGTATGAATGTATGAATGTATGAATGTATGAATGAATAATGGAATGTATGAATGTATGAATGTATGAATGTATGAATGTAAGGAATGTATGAATGTATGAATGTATGAATGTATGAATGTATAATGTATGAATGTATGAATGTATGAATGTAATGGAATGTATGAATGTATGAATGTATGAATGTATGAATGTATGAATGTATGAATGTATGAATGTAAGGAATGTATGAATGTAATGAATGTGGAATGTATGAATGTATGAATGTAATGAAATGTAATGTTGAATGTATGAATGTATGAATGTATGAATGTATGAATGTATGAATGTATGAATGTATGAATGTATGAATGTATGAATGTAAGGAATGTATGAATGTATGAATGTATGAATGTATGAATGTATGAATGTATGAATGTATGAATGTATGAATGTATGAATGTATGAATGTATGAATGTATGAATGTATGAATGTATGAATGTATGAATGTATGAATGTATGAATGTATGAATGTATGAATGTATGAATGTATGAATGTATGAATGTATGAATGTTTGAATGTATGAATGTATGAATGTATGAATGTATGAATGTATGAATGTATGAATGTATGAATGTAGAATGTTTGAATGTATGAATGTATGAATGTATGAATGTATAATGTATGAATGTAATGTGAATGTATGAATGTATGAATGTATGAATGTATGAATGTATGAATGTATGAATGTATGAATGTATGAATGTATGAATGTATGAATGTATGAATGTATGAATGTATGAATGTATGAATGTATGAATGTGAATGAATGTATGAATGTATGAATGTATGAATGTATGAATGTATGAATGTAGAATGTATGAATGTATGAATGTATGAATGTATGAATGTATGAATGTAATGTATGAATGTATGAATGTATGAATGTATGAATGTATGAATGTATGAATGTAGAATGTATGAATGTATGAATGTATGAATGTATGAATGTATGAATGTATGAATGTATGAATGTATGAATGTATGAATGTATGAATGTATGATGGAATGTATGAATGTATGAATGTATGAATGTATGAATGTATGAATGTAAGTGAATGTATGAATGTAGGGTGAATGTATAATGTATGAATGTATGAATGTATGAATGTATGAATGTAGAATGTATGAATGTATGAATGTATGAATGTATGAATGTATGAATGTATGAATGTATGAATGTATGAATGTATGAATGTATGAAGAATGTATGAATGTAATGGAATGTATGAATGTATGAATGTATGAATGTATGAATGGAATGTATGAATGAGAATGTATGAATGTATGAATGTATGAATGTATGAATGTATGAATGTATGAATGTAGAATGTAATGAATGTATGAATGTATGAATGTATGAATGTATGAATGAAGTGAATGTATGAATGTATGAATGGAATGTATGAATGTATGAATGTATGAATGTATGAATGTATGAATGTATGAATGTATGAATAAGTATGAATGTATGAATGTATGAATGTATGAATGTATGAATGTATGAATGTATGAATGTATGAATGTATGAATGTATGAATGTATGAATGTATGAATGTATGAATGTATGAATGTTAATGTATGAATGTATGAATGTATGAATGTATGAATGTATGAATGTATGAATGTATGAATGTATGAATGTATGAATGTGAATGTATGAATGTATGAATGTATGAATGTATGAATGTAGGGAATGTATGAATGTATGAATGTATGAATGTATGAATGTATGAAGGAATGTATGAATGTATGAATGTATGAATTTTGAATGTATGAATGTATGAATGTATGAATGTATGAATGTATGAATGTAGAATGTATGAATGTATGAATGTATAATGTATAATGTATGTAATGTATAATGTATTAATGTATGAATGTATAATGTATGAATGTATGAATGTATGAATGTATGAATGTATGAATGTATGAATGTATGAATGTGATGAATGTATGAATGTATGAATGTAATGTATGAATGTATGAATGTATGAATGTATGAATGTATGAATGTATGAATGTATGAATGTATGAATGTATGAATGTATGAATGTATGAATGTATGAATGTATGAATGTATGAATGTATGAATGTATGAATGTGAATTAGAATGTATGAATGTATAAGGAATGTATGAATGTATGAATGTATGAATGTATGAATGTATGAATGTATGTGGAATGTATGAATGTAGAATGTTGAATGTATGAATGTATGAGAATGTATGAATGTATGAATGTATGAATGTATGAATGTATGAATGTATGAATGTATGAATGTATGAATGTATGAATGTATGAATGTATGAATGTATGAATGTATGAATGTATGAATGTATGAATGTAGAATGATGAATGTAAATGTATGAATGTATGAATGTATGAATGTATGAATGTATGAATGTATGAATGTATGAATGTATGAATGTATGAATGTATGAATGTATGAATGTAGAATGTATGAATGTATGAATGTATGAATGTATGAATGTATGAATGTATGAATGTATGAATGTGAATGTAGAATGTATGAATGTATGAATGTATGAATGTATGAATGTATGAATGTATGAATGTATGAATGTATGAATGTATGAATGTATGAATGTATGAATGTATGAATGTATGAATGTATGAATGTATGAATGTATGAATGTATGAATGTATGAATGTATGAATGTATGAATGTATGAATGTATGAATGTATGAATGTATGAATATATGAATGTATGAATGTATGTGTCCTGACAAAAGGGCTTGGTGTATATAACACATGAAACAACAACAAGTCGTGGATCTTCAACACCCAGCTTGCCGACAACGAAGTCTTTTTGATACTGCTTTAATTTCACTTCAAACTTAACCTAGTGGGCAGAGAGCTAGCACCAAGACCCGAACATCTAGCGAGAGCACTCCATCCCGCTCTCGTCGCTCTCGTGCTGCTCTTTACAGTGCCCTAATTAATTTCATGCACCTTACAGCCTAAACTCCATTATGCCCAGTCAAATGACTGAACATCGGCCGCGTTGAAAGGCCGCAGGGCTTCAACTTCACTTAATACTTAAACTATGTAATAGGCAAGGGTGCAATGCGATGAATTGGGCGTTTGTATGTTCCCGATTTGGTCTTTATGACCACCACTCGCACCCTACCATCTCCGCCGGGTATCGCTTCGGTCACCACGCCGAGCATCCACTGCTGAGGCGGAGCGTTGTCCTCTCCCACGAGGACGACTGTGCCGACTTCCACGTTCCTCGACTCTCGCGTCCACTTGCTCCTCTGCTGCAGACTGAGCAGGTAGTCCCTGGACCAGTCTGTCCAGAATCGCTGCTTGATTCTTGATGTCAGCTGCCATCTTTTTAAGTAGGGCAGCCTGACATCGTCGATTGGCTGCGTTGTTGCGAGTGGCAGCGGCACGAGCGTTGCGCCGACCAGCAGATGAGCTGGGGTGAGCACCTCGCCGTCGTTTGGGTTGCTGCTGGGAGCGATGATCGGCCGCGAATTGAGAATGGCCTCCACCTCGACGAGCACCGTTTCCAACTCGTCCTGGCGCAGCACTGCGCTGCCAATTGCCTTGAGCAACAGGCCTTTCGCCGACTTCACCGCTGCTTCCCACAGGCCGCCGAAATGCGGCGCTCGTGGGGGAATGAAAACAAACTCCATTCCCCGTTCCGCAGCATACGTTTGAATCGCAGCTGAATTGGCGCTGAAACTGGCCGCAAGTCTGCCAGCGTGCGAGCCGCACCCACGAAATTGGTGGCATTGTCGCAGTACAGCTTCCTGACAAGGCCACGTCGACCAATGAACCTAGATAAACACATCAGAAAGGTGGTAGAGGTTAGATCGGTTACAAGCTCTATATGTACAGCCTTAGAAGTGAAGCAGACGAATATGGCAATATACATCTTAACGGGCGCTTTGCCCCGAATCCTCAACGAAACTAAAATTGGACCACAAAAGTCCACTCCGCTGATCTCAAAGGGTCTGTTCGCGTGTAAACGATCAGCGGGAAGGTTGCCCATTATTTGCGACAAAAGCTTCGGCTTATATCGAAAGCAATGCACGCATTTTCTCACCACTGCACTGCACACCTCTCGAGCATTGATCACCCAGATCTGTTGCCGAAGTAATCCCATCAGGACCATTGGATTGGCATGACAGTGCGTGTGATGCAAATGCTCTAAATAGAGTGTGACAAATCGACACTTTTTAGGCAGTAGCAAGGGGAACTTGGCATTATGCGCTAATGGCGCTTTCATCAAACGACCTCCTACCCGCACCAACCACAAAACACGCTTGCCATGTTGGTGAGAATGCAGGAATGGTGCCAGTTTTTGAAGAGCCGGTTGCAAAACTGTGGACTTTTTTAATTTTTCAATTTCTTGAGCGAATTCTGTATGCTGAATCACAGATACTGCTGCAAGAAGGCCAAACTTAATTCAGAAGCTGAAGGAATCAAAGATACATGTTTCTCGCTCCTTCCATTGATGAAGCGGAACATGTAAGCTATTATGCGGATCAGCCTTGGAAATGAAGACATAGCTTCTATTAATGGCGTGATGGAATTCACGATCTCCTCAACCGCAACCGTAGTAAAGGCAGCTCTACGCCTCTCTAACGACTCCAATTCCTTCGACAGCTTAATATGTGGGTTTGCTGGCCACAATTCTTCTGAATGTTGTAAAAATGTCGGTCCGCCAAACCAGATTGAAGATCGAAGTTCTTCAACTGAACATCCCCGAGACACTATGTCCGCAGGGTTGTCTTTTGTTGGGACATGACGCCAGGAGACATTGGCTGTCAACTCCTGAATGGTTGCTACTCGATTGGCAACAAATGTGTTCAAATTGGATGAGTGCATTTGCAGCCAATGAAGAACAACTTCGGAGTCTGACCAAAAAAAAACTTTGTCTAATGGACAGTCGAGTAAGTTCTTTACCGCGTCCCACACGGTAGCTAATAACTCCGCAGCACACAGTTCAAGCCGCGGCACTGATTTCGTTTTCAGTGGGGCTACTTTGGACTTGGCGGTTAGTAACCTGATAGTGATACCCTCAACTGTTTGCACTCGTACGTATAGACAACAGCCGTAGGCTCTTGTTGACGCATCAGCAAAGCCATGGACTTGACAGCCTCTTGCTTTAAGCGTGCCTACGTAACGAGGTATGCACAAAGCATTTAATTCTGAAAAACAGTTGGTCACTGCTTCCAACTCTTGTATCATTTTGGCAGGTAGTTGGTCATCCCTTCCAAGCTTATTCAACCACATTTCCTGTATCAGGACCTTTGCACGAGTTACAATCGGACTTAGCAAACCTAAGGGATCGTATAATCGTGCCACAAACGATAGAACGGACCGCTTGGTAGGATTCGAATCTCTTGTAGATTCCATTGTATATCTGAACACGACAGCCTTCGGATTCCAAATTAATCCCAAGGTCTTTGTGTCTTCGTGATGACCAATGACAATGTTGTCCTCTGCTGATTGAGCTGCAAGTTTCTTACAGTTGGACGACCATTTTGTAAGATGGAAGCCAAACCCTTGAAGAATTGCGATTAAATCGCGATGCAACAAGCATAACTCCTCAGCGCTGTCTGATCCTGTCAACAAATCATCGACATAAAAGTCGTGAGTTAAGGACCGAGCTGCAGCTGGGTGAGTGGAAGCATGTAATTCGCTCAGATACTTTAGGCATCGAACTGCCAAAATGGCGCAGCAGCTGTCCCATACGTTACTGTATTTAAGCGAAAAATTTGTAACGGGTCAGTGAGCTTTTCTCTCCACACAACAAGTTGAAAGTTGCGCTGGGACTCGTCTAATTCTATTTGACGGTACATTTTTGCTATGTCTGCGGTTGCAGCCCAAGGGCGAAGTCGAAAACGTAGCAACGTTTCCCATAACTGAGGCTGAATGGTCGGACCCACCATGAGTAGATCATTCAGCGACAACTGAGAAGACGATTTGCTAGAGGCATCGAACACTACCCGGAGCTTCGTTGACGAGCTGTGCGGTCTTAGCACGCATTGGTACGGAATGAAGTAATGCGGCTCTCTCGGAATCTGATTATCTGTCGGACTCATGTGACCCAAGGCCAAGTACTCCTTCATGAAGTCAATGTACATGGGCCGAATGTCATCTTCTTTGCACATTCTTCTCTCCAGAGCCATGAACCGTCGTCTGGCTATGTCATATGACATACCTAGACTGTGCGGACTAGATTTAAATGGCAACGACACTTTGAGCCGACCCGAGGTGGTTTGGCGAATAGTCTCTATAAAGGACTTCTCGCACAGCTGTTGTTCTGGGGTATACAAATTTGAATTAATTGTATTAGGTTTGTCTTCTAACTCCCAGAACTTTCGAACGATCGAGTCTACATAGATCTCGTCCTTCACAACGCTCATTAAAGTTGAGGAACGGGCGGCTATTTCCTTCGTTCGACAACGACCAGACACTATCCAACCAAAGGCTGTAAGTTGGAGTGTTGGACTGTTGCTGGTTCCCTTTATTCGGCCTTCTCTTAATACATCAAAAAAGATATCGGCGCCGAGAAGCATGTCAATGCGTTGTGGCTTGTAGAACTGAGGATCTGCTAACTGCACGCTATCAGGCACAGTGATCTTCTCAGTAAGTTTCTCAGGTTGATACGACGATATGGACCGGAGGATACCAAAATCAGTCATGATTTGTGTGTCGTCTGTTCGTGAGGCTATCGATGTCTGAACACTGTGACTAACGATTGACTGACAGTTAGCTATACCCAATAAGTGAATACCCCTTTTTTGCCTCAGTGATGAAGTTCACCTGAGAGCCGGAGTCTAAGAGGGCTCTAGCTAACTGATATGATCCTGATTGATCTTTTACTCTGACGACAGCAGTTGCCAGGAGAACTTGGTCAGAGGCGCTACTTGCGTGGTTCACAGCCGAAAACTGTGTCGCAATGGGCCTCGGAGCTACTGGGATAGCCGTTGAGGCAGCCTGAGGAGTCTCCGAAGTGTATTTGTGTAGCATTGAATGATGGGGCTTAGAACAAACCCGACAGTGAGCTGATTTACACGCGGCTACCGAATGTCCTATTCGCAAGCAGTTTATACAAAGGGGAAAACTCTTTGCGAATTTAAATCGATTCTGGCAGGGTATTGCTGCGAATGATGAACAAGACTGGACATAGTGATCGTCAGATTTGCAAAAAACACACTTATTGACTTGGAGCTGACTTGGAAGAGCAACGGCTAATGATGTTTTTCCACCTCTTTTTCCACTGTCATGAGGTGTCTTACGACCTACGCCGCATGCAGAAGAGACTTCTTCAGCAGTCAAATGCTGATAGCGTCTATTTAATGCAACTTCACAATCATTCCACAATGGAAGTTTGTTGTATTCCCAGTTCTCTTCCCAGCTTGAGCGTGTGCCAGTGTCTACCTTGCTCATTACTAAATGTATTAACATGGCATTGGAAATCTGTTTATCAGAGCCTAGCGATAACAGCGATTCATAAATGGCACGCACCGAATCAATCATCTTGCGCAAAGATGCTGCTGACGGTGCAGACATACTGGGTAGTTCGAACAACTTGGAGATGCTATTAAAAAATATGAGACATTGGTTGTCATACACTGTTTTTAAAGCCTTTAAAGCTTTCGGGTAATTATCATCTGTTACCTGATAAGCCTTAACAGTACCCAGTGCTTCTCGATCTAGGCACGACAACAAATGATTAAACTTCTCTATGTTCGACAGAGTTGGGTCATTGTCAACTAAGTTCTCGAATAGACCTATAAAGTTTTTGTATTCGGAATACTCTCCACTAAATTTTGGTAATTTAATGTGAGGTAGATTTCTAGTATGTGACACGGAGCTAATCATGGTCGAATTGGCATGACTTTCCGGTTTTGGTTGACTGACAGTGCCTCGCTTCATTAGTAGGGCCTTGGTTGTGACACACAACTCCTCTAAAGATGATCGAGGCACTAAATCTGAATTAATGTCGTCCAGTTCTTGCTGTATTTTAAACGCGTTTTCTATATATCGGTTTAATATTTCTAATCGACATTCGATTTCAAAGGGCTCTACCGATATTGTGAAGTCTTTTAACGATTTGTTGATACGCGTTATATCGTTTGTCACGTTTTTATAAGCATTCAGCAGGCTTTCAATCCGCGCTGATGATGACTCGTCCATAGACCGATTCTTTCCTCGCTTGCCAGTCATGATTCTCAAAATGTTATTCAATTGAAACCAATTTCAATTAAACCCGAATTATAATGCAAGCTAAGGGATTGCAGAATAATATCCACTGCGTTCGGTCGATGCTCTATGTGTTATACGTTAGCTAGTTGTATATGGGCTGCTACTAACGATTGTAACAGATACCTGTAAGTTATTCAGCTAATACAACCACCCACTGTTTGATCGTGAGTGTCGAACCTTCACTCATACACGTTCGATGCGCACAATGAATCACGCAAGTTGGGGCACAGATGCAAGGCCGAACTTCACAACAGCGGACAACAAGAGCTGGTGAGTGCCGAGCATGCACTCATACACGTTTGATGCGCACAACGATCAGCGCAACGGGGAGCGCAAATGCACAGCCGAACTTCACAACAGCGGACAACAAAGGCTGGTGAGTGCCGAGCATGCACTCATACAAGTTTGATGCGCACAACGAGAGCGCAACGGGGAGCGCAAATGCACAGCCGAACTTCACAACAGCGGACAACAAAGGCTGGTGAGTGCCGAGCATGCACTCATACAAGTTTGATGCGCACAACGAGAGCGCAATGGGGAGCGCAAATGCACAGCCGAACTTCACAACAGCGGACAACAAGAGCTGGTGAGTGCCGAGCATGCACTCATACAAGTTTGATGCGCACAACGAGAGCGCAACGGGGAGCGCAAATGCACAGCCGAACTTCACAACAGCGGACAACAAGAGCTGGTGAGTGCTGAGCATGCACTCATACAAGTTTGAAGCGCACAACGAGAGCGCAACGGGGAGTGCAACGACGACGAAGAGCGGATAGCAACAACAATGTATCAGCGCTCTATCTTCGCAAGCGAGAGCGCACACAACAACGATTGTGCGACCAATAATAGGCAACTAGCGAAGAGTTTAAGAGATCGATTTGAGCGGCAAAGCTGTGTGAAACGGTTTTTTAGTTTCTTACTTTACACAGAGGCTGAACTCTCTGGCTCCGTTTTGACTCTATGTTCGTCAAATTCGAGGGCAGACAGAGGTCAATGTCTAATTATTTTGACAATATATGTATATGTATGTACAAATAACCAAATTAAGCAATTAATGAAAGCCATATACACATGTACATAGGTTTACCTGCAGTTAATCTGCATGTCTCGAGTGCACTTTATTGAATTTAAATACTCGGTCTATGTACGTATCACTCTATGTACTTCCCTGATTATTAGCGCAATCCATTTAATCCTCCTGTATGTAATCCACCGATGTCACCTGCTGAAGAGTCCACCCGGGGGCGCCAAAAATGTCCTGACAAAAGGGCTTGGTGTATATAACACATGAAACAACAACAAGTCGTGGATCTTCAACACCCAGCTTGCCGACAACGAAGTCTTTTTGATACTGCTTTAATTTCACTTCAAACTTAACCTAGTGGGCAGAGAGCTAGCACCGAGACCCGAACATCTAGCGAGAGCAATCCATCCCGCTCTCGTCGCTCTCGTGCTGCTCTTTACAGTGCCCTAATTAATTTCATGCACCTTACAGCCTAAACTCCATTATGCCCAGTCAAATGACTGAACAGTATGAATGTATGAATGTATGAATGTATGAATGTATGAATGTATGAATGTATGAATGTATGAATGATTGAATGTATGAATGTATGAATGTATGAATGTATGAATGTATGAATGTATGAATGTATGAATGTATGTTTGAACGCGTCGATCTCAGAAGATATAAGAGCTAGAGACTTCAATTTTTTTTTGGAAGTTCGTGTATATCACGATTCGATCGAGTTTGTTTTAAATATTCGATAACCATCATCGTTTTGATGTTATCGAATAAAACCCGATATAAAATTCTATTTAATTCATCTTTGTAGTTAGAGGGTTCAAATTTTGCATTTAGTGTTATTTGAGCCTTCTGCAATCATCGGTTTGTGTTAAATTTTGGATGCCACGCCCACAAAATCGACTCGGCTTATCTCCCTGATCAAGAATATATATACTTTATAGGGTCTGAAATAAAATAACATAGTAACAAAATAAATAAAATAATTAAAATAAATCAAATAACACAATAAATAATATGTAAATAACGAGCGAAAATTGAATGAATAATAATAAAATAAATATCATGGGTCACCCTACTGCATTGTTTAGTCTGCTTGTTCCCCACTTGTTCTATGTTCCCTTGCGCGCACTAACGAAGAAGTAGATATTAGGGAACAGAAAGATCGTACGATTTTACTGCAAGCAGTTAGGCAGGTCACGCGGTTTTACCGCAAGCGGGTATGCGCATCATACGATTTTTACTGCAAGCGGGTAAGCACGATCGTGGCGGCGGTACAGCTTGGCTAGGGTATGAGGCCGGGCGCAAGCCGAGAATCAAGACAGAAAGAGCTGGGAATTGAAGAGAGATAGTCGAAGCCGCAGTGGAAATAAGTGTGTAAATTCAATAATAGTTTTGTTTTAAATTATAACCACTCTGCGACCAACTAAAACAACTGTGTACCAACATAAAACATTTCAATTAAAACACAACATCATCCAATTACAACAATTTTAAAACTGTGCAACTCATAGAGAGTTCTCAGTTTGAAAGTTTCACACGTGTTTTTTTGTTCTCCGTTGCTTTTATTTTTGTTTAGCGATTTTTTTTAAATAAAAAATTGCGTTCACTGTTTATTTTGGTTTTTGTACCATTAGTCACTGTTGTGCATTTGTGCAAGGAGTAATCCGCGGTGTTTTTATTTGTTTTATCTTATTTTTGTGAAGTGCTTGGAATTTTGGATCTGTGCAGCGTCGGTAATTTTTGATTTTACTTGCATTCTGCATTCTTCTTTTGCTTTATCGCTTGCTCTCAGTTTTTTTTTTTTTTTTTGGTGTGTGCAATCAGCTGTTTTTGTTGTTGTGAGTATATTCTCTCAACGCTTTAACCTCTCTTTGCTTTGCGCTTGTTTCATTTGCCTTTATCTAAACTCCCGTTTTGTTTGTTTGTGAGTCACTCTCTAAACACATTAATACTCTCTTTAGCTTGCGCTCTTTTTTCCTTGTGTTTCTATTCTTTTGTTTTAGTTTCTTTAATCCCAATTGCCAATATGACCTGTTGTAAAAAACTTGCTCAGTGCGGCAAACTTCTGATTCTTCACAAATGCAATTCATTAATTGCTGGTTGTGTGAGAATATGATGCACAGTAAATGTGCTGGCCTTACAGGGCGGGATTATGATAAGGTCATGTCCACTGCTAAAATTGGTTGTGGCGGCTTACGGTGGTCTTGTCCTAGTTGTTTGGAAAAACAAATAAATTTTTCAAAAATGTTTAATTCGGTGCGGGTTCAATTTTTAAAACTTAATAAAATATCTAAACAGTTATCTAGTGAACTAGATGCTGGTGATAATTTATTAAATCAATATGATTTTGAATATTCTCAAGCTGAGACGTCGACGGCCTCTCAGTTGGTACCACCTTCTATACCTTTGTCTCCAAATTTATTAGCGCCTTCTACACCTTGTTCAGACTCTCTTGCGATTCCACCCTCTGGTAGTGCGTCAGGGACACCAGTAGTGGATATCCCAGAGTCTTTACTTATTCCAACCCCGTTGTCTCCATCTGATGCTCATACTACGAACAACTCTCTGGCCATTTCTCCCACACTTTCTATACCTACTTTATCTGTCGTCTCTCCCCGAAAGCAAGTTTTCTTATCAAGGCTTTCATCTGACACGACATGTGAAGCTGTTTCCGCTTTTATTTCTAGTAAATCAAATGCTAAATTCTCTATATCGAAGTTCAATTTTGCAACTCCTCGTGAAATTGCTTCTTTTAAAATCAACGTTTCATCTGAATTCTTCACAACGATTTGTGACGCCAAGTTTTGGCCTCCTCACGTAGTTGTGCATGAATTTAAGCATAAGAGTCGAACTAGGCTGTCTCCGGTTTTGCTAAACCCTTCCTCGGTACAATCTTCATCCAATATTGTGCCAAAAAACTAAACACAATTCAACCTTCTTCACAGATTTCCTTAATTTATCAAAACGTTCGTGGTCTGAATTCTAAGCTCAAAGGCTCTTTTTGAGTAGTTTCAGTGTTCGTTTTGACATTATTGCCTTGACTGAAACGTGGTTAAGCCCGAATGTTTATAATAGTGAGATTCTCTCGAACGATTTCACTATTTACAGACATGATCGACGGACTCGTAGAGGTGGAGGTGTCTTATTGGGCGTTAAATCTTATATCATTTCTGAATCTTTTATTTTTTCAGCATCTCATGATATCGAGATAGTTGCTGTTAAACTTACTCTTAAATCTTACTCCCTCTTTATTACTTGTTCTTATATTCCCCCCTCTTCTGATTTTCAAGTTTATGCGCAACATATGACTTGCATTAAAGAAATTTATGGACACGTGAAGGATAACGATTTCTTTCTGGTGTTAGGCGACTTTAATATACCGAACACTTCCTGGATCTCTAATCCTAGTTCAAGTTCCCTTATTCCTACAATTGATCATTTTTTCTTTGATGAATTAATTTCTATTTCTATGTCTCAGATGAATGCAATCTCAAATCATCTGAATCGATGGCTTGATCTGGTTTTTATTAATGATGACTCTTGCATTAATGTTTCCAGATCATCCCCTTTTTGTTTACCAGAGGATATTTATCATCCTACATTGGAGGTATCTCTGACCCTAAGTTCACCTCCAATTTCTGAACCTACTCCATCTAAACGTCGTTGTTACGTTAAGTGCAACTTTGCTTTGCTTAACCAACTTATTAGTGCAACAGATTGGTCTACGTTATATGATTCTGTTGATGTTAATTGTGCATCGATTTTTCTATAACATTTTAAACTCTCTTATTGATGAGTGTGTTCCTATGTGTCTCCCTGTGCCTTTTTCTAATAAACCTCCATGGTTTACTCAGTCGCTTTCTAATTTAAGAAACATTAAGTCTAAATGTTTTAAAAATTTTAAAAAGTGTGGCTCCACTATTAACTGGTCTAAATATTCCATAGCCAAGTCGAATTTTAACATTTTAAATTCCCGTTGCTATGAGAAATACCTTATGCGCTGCAAAAGACAATTTGCTCGAGACCCTAAAAAATTTTATTCCTTTGTGAATTTGAAACGTAAGTCTTCTAGTTTACCTTCCACATTTTTTTATGAGTCTGTGAATTCTTGCAATGATCAGGATTCCTCAGATCTTTTTGCTGATTTCTTTCAGTCAACTTACTCATCTGCAGACCCCTATAATACTTCTTACCCATATTATATATCTTCTACAAATATTGTTAACGCTTCCAATATTTCCCTTGATTCTCTGATTTCTGCTATTGGGACAATGAAATCGTCTTTCTCACCTGGAGCTGATAATATTCCTAGTTGTGTTATAAAAGAATGCTGTGATTCCCTTCAGTTACCTTTACTAAAGCTTTTTAACTTATCTCTGGAAACCTCTGTGTTTCCGTCTATTTGGAAAGAGTCTTTTATTATCCCTCTATATAAGAAAGGTGGGCGATCTGACATTTCTAATTATAGGGGTATTGCCAAACTATCGGCTATTCCGAAGTTATTTGAAAAAATAATAACTTCCACTTTACAGCATTTGTGTAAATCAATTATTTCGCCACTACAACATGGCTTTGTTCTTAATCGATCAACCTCTACTAATCTGCTTGAATTTACTTACCTAGTAAACGATAGTTTTTTAAATAAAATGCAAACTGATGTTATTTATACAGATTTTAGCAAAGCATTTGATTCAGTTCATTATGAAGTATTGCTTCATAAGCTTGATCTCTTAGGGTTTTCTCCTCAACTCTTATCTTGGATGTCATCCTATTTAAAGGGTAGAACCCAAAGAGTTATTTTGAGAACATCTCTTTCAAAACAAATCTTTGTTCTGTCAGGTGTACCTCAGGGTAGTCATCTTGGGCCTTTACTTTTACATTATTTATCAATGACCTTCCCAGCTGTATTTCTTATTCAAAGATTTTCATGTATGCTGATGACGTAAAACTTTGCCTTTCTTATTCTAACGCAATTAATCATCAATGCTTACAAGATGATCTTAATTCCTTCCAACTTTGGTGCTTGGCCAATAGGTTGCGTTTAAACTGTTCTAAATGTATGACAATGACCTTCTGTCGTACTACTCCATACATTGCTAATTATTCAATTAATAGCGATTCTTTGCAACGCATTTTTTCTGTCAAAGATCTAGGTGTACTCTTCGATTCAAAACTTCGCTTCAATACTCATATCTCAACCATTATAAATGAAGCCAAAAGTGTTCTTGGCTTCATTAAACGTTGGGCGAAAGAGTTCAATGATCCGTTTGTAACTAAACTTCTTTATGTTTCATTGGTACGACCTATTTTAGAATACTGTTCAATTATATGGTCTCCACAGCATAAAGTGTACCAGAATCGTATTGAATCGGTCCAAAAACAGTTCCTTCTCTTTGCTCTAAGAAATCTAAACTGGGATCCGAATCTCCGTCTACCGTCTTATCATAGTCGTCTCCTTCTTATTGATCTTCCTTCATTAAAAAACCGTAGAACAATCCTTGGGATTGCTTTTCTTCATAATTTAATTGAAGGTAATATTGATTCGTCCTTCTTGTTAATGAAACTTCATTTTTCGGTTCCTTCAAGAACAACTAGACACTTTCGCCCTTTGCATTTACCTCTGCTCACATCGGATTACTCGTTGCACAGTGCTTTTCATGTATTATGCGCGAATTATAAAAAATTTTATCACGTTTTTTCCTCTGAACTCTCTCTTCCTCTAATCAAATCTTTGTTTCAGCTTTTCTTAGGGATATAACTCAATCGTGATGGTGGAAATTTTATTTTTTTTTTACTACATATTTATATCATATATTTATATTTACAGTTAGATTCTCTAATTTTACTTTTAATTTTCCTGTATTGCCTCTTTCTTAAATTTCTTTATTTCAATAATATCACTAACCACATCGGGCTGTGAATTGGGGCATAGCTGGCCGGACTGGCAAATAAAATACCCCCAACGGGTTGGTGATATTTCGAAATTGTTTATCTGTTTGTTTTAGGCTTTAAACAAAGTTGTTTAGTTTATGCATAAGTTGACACTCGACTTGTCAATTATATTTTGATAACAAATAAATAAATAAATAAAAACTACGATGTATGATGATAAGTACTAACAATGATAGAATTATGTGTAATATGGAAATCATTTAGTAAGTAAGAAACGCATTGTTCAAGTAAGCTGCCTTAGATTAAGCATGACTCGCGAAGAAGAGTTCAGAAATTATGTTATTTAATGAAGTCAAGAAAAATGCATTAAAAATATAATGTACAATAGTTCACTAATGGAATATTAAACGTATTGTCTGTCAATCCCCATGTCAGGAATAAAACAAGTAAGAGTGCTCTAGTCGAGACTGCTCGACAAAGAGATGCCCTGAACCCTGCGAAGAACTGCGATTGCTAAGAGCCGCTAACATTCTCCGTTACTTTTATGTGCACATATGTAGCAAGCAATACATACACACACACACAGTCGCACGCACAAGAACACACACAGACGCACGCACAAACACACAATCTGCTAACTGTGCATTATGACTCATCAGCTTCGCTGCTGCTGCTGCAAGACGCCGATAATATGAGATATTAAATGTTTAATAACTTTTTTTCTAGACGAGCGATTTTGATCAAATTTGTTGGGCATAATCATGACACAAGTCTTTAGTATTTGAAATACGTGATTTAGCAATTTGAGGCGATGGGGCAATTCGAGGGCGTGGCATCCATTTGAAGACTCTAACTATAAAGATGAATTAAATAGAATTTTATAACTAAATGAAGATATCGGTTTTTAATCGATAACATTAAAACCATGATAGTTATCGAATATTTGAAGCAAACTCGATCGAATCGTGATATACACGAACTTCCAAAAAAATTTGAAGTCTCTAGCTTTTATATCTTCTGAGATCGACGCGTTCAAACATACGGACAGACGGACAGACGGACAGGGCTAAATCGACTCGGCTTCTCTCCCTGATCAAGAATATATACTTTATGGGGTCTGCCACGCCTCCTTCTGCCTGTTACATACATTTTCACGAAACCATTATACCCTGATTTCCCATTTTCAATGGGTTCAGGGTATAAAAAGGAGTAATGATCTAGTTCTTTAGGAAAAATTATTAGGGTCAATAATATTCAATTGAAAAATATTGTCACTGTAAAGACGAGAGGCCAATTACACCTAATTCTCTCGATTTGTCTAGATAGTGAGTTATATTTATATTTATGGCGTAGTCGGCGCTTCGGACTTTTAATTTAATAATTTTTTTTTTTATTTTAATATTACAGACGCATACTAGAATTTAAGTGTGTTAGGGACAGGGCACAGGAGTAGGCTAAGGGAGAAGGGACCCCGACAATCCGGCGAGTACATAGCACAGAAGATATAGCATCCGCGTTATAAACAGAAGATCCTTTCTGCAATATATACAATGAAGTTTTAAATAGAACCGATCTTATAGTTAATACCCCATGTAAACATACCTTCCATAAACACTGTATTATAGATCATCTTAAATCAGGTAACATATGCCCTGTATGTAACATAGATTGTACGGTCATGTCATTATCTTTCTCAAACAACACGTTGTTTGCCGAGTTTCGCTCAGACGTTGCCCGGCAACCCAGTGCAAATGAATCTTTAAGTACCAACGACACCAGATCGAATTACCCTAGGAGAAGTCAAAGATCTACTAGAAGTAGAGGGGCGACACATAGACGTGGAAAACAAACACGAGCTACTACTCGTCAAGAAGTAGGGCGTAACTCAAACGAACCGTTTAATAATTCGAATCTCGGACCTAATAGCGGAGATAGATAAATTCATGCAAACTTCAATTAATATTCAGCAGACAAAATTAATAGAAAAACTTACATCTTACTTGAGTAAAACTATTGAGTCCACGATTGAGAATCAATTGGCAGCCCTAAAGCTTGTTCCGCCTGATCCTCCAGTAGCTTCAGTCCATGATAGTAATACTAGGTCAATTAATACCGACGTTGAACGGCCCCATGATAATAACTCTAAGTTTCTAATAGACGTTTCAAGAACTAATTTGAATCAAAGTAATTCTAACTCAAATAATTTATCTGGCAAAGTACCCAATATTATACAGAGTTGGCACATCAAATTTTATGGGTCTAAGCATGGTATGCGGGTGGACGAATTCATTTATCGAGTCCGTTCTCTAACACGACAGAATCTGAATGATAATTACCAACTTCTCTGTGGCCATCTATATCTCTTGTTTGCTGGTAAGGCAAATGAGTGGTATTGGAAGTTTCATCGCATTCATTCCAATTTTACCTGGGAAACTTTTTGCTTGGAGTTTAGGAAACGATTTGAGGAGGTAGAAACGGATTATGACATATGGGAAAAGATTAGGAAGCGTCGCCAAGGGGAACATGAAACATTCGACGATTTCCAGTACGCTATAGAGGACCTTGCTGATAGACTCCAAAACGGAATACTTGAAAAGGAGCTGGTTGATTTGTATATCATAATTTATTACATTTAAATATTCCAAATAGATGGCAGCTTCGAAGAGAAATTAGAAAACATGAACAATTTTACAACGATCAAAAAGTTTTTAAGCCTCGAGCTATCCGCTCCTCACATGTTGCCGAATTGTCTGTACCGGAATTGTCCGAACAATTATCTGACGATACTAACGTTACAGAGATAAAAAGATATGTTGCAAAAGCAGCATTGGTTTGTTGGAATTGCGACAAACCTGGCCATAGATTTGACAATTGTGTGGGCCCACGTAAAATATTTTGCTTTGGTTGTGGAGCTAAAGAGGCATTTAAACCGATGTGTTCAAAATGTAACCCTTCGGGAAACTGGAAGAGGGATGTGTCTACAAACACCAAATAGACACATCCTCACAGAACACTTTAAGTAGGGATTTTGGCACTCAGACCGAGGACCATAATTATAGTTCTTCTAAGACACACTTTTCGTTTACTCCCTACACGAAAGATTAGGGAATTATAATTTAGTTCGTTATAAATTTTTTATAAATTAGATGGAATTAGGTACATGTTTATGCCTAAACGTTCAACTAAACGTTTAAGGGAATATTGGAAGAGAATACGTAAGGACAGGAAGAAGTTTATATCCGCGATTTTTCTAAGTTCAGATTAGAGACTGTTTACTGTCGTCACAATAGAAGGTAATAATTATATAGCTCTACTGGACTCCGGGGCCACCATCAGTTGTATAGGAACAGATGCTAAACAATAACAATCTCATAGGGTTTTCTCCTAAACTCTTATCTTGGTTATCATCCTATTTAAAGGGTAGAACTCAAAGAGTTGTGTTGAGAACATATTTTTCGAAACAAATCTTCGTTCTTTCAGGTGTACCTCAGGGTAGTCATCTAGGGCCTTTACTTTTTACATTATTTATCAACAACCTTCCCAGTTGTATTTCTTATTCAAAGATCTTTACGTATGCTGATGACGTAAAACTTTTCCTTTCTTATTCTAACACAATCAATCATCAATGCTTACAAGATGATCTTAATTCTTTCCAACTTTGGTGCTTGGCCAAAAGGTTGCGTTTAAATTGTTCTAAATGTATGACAATGACCTTCTGTCGTACTACTGCATACATTGCTAATTATTCAATTAATAACGATTCTCTGCAACACATTTTTTCTGTCAAAGATCTGGGTGTACTTTTCGATGCAAAACTTCGCTTCAATACTCATATCTCAACCATTATAAATGAAGCCAAAAGTGTTCTTGGCTTCAATAAACGTTGGGCAAAAGAGTTCAATGATCCTTTTGTAGCCAAACTCCTTTATGTTTCGCTGGTACGTCCTATTTTAGAATACTGTTCAATTATCTGGTCTCCACAGCATAAAGTGTACCAGGATCGTATTGAATCGGTCCAAAAACAGTTCCTTCTCTTTGCTCTCAGAAATCTAAACTGGGACCCTAATCTCCGTCTACAGTCTTATCATAGTCGTCTCCTTCTTATTGATCTTCCTTCATTAATACATCGTAGAAAAATCCTTGGGATTGCTTTTCTACATAATTTGATTGCTTTTCTACATATATTGATTCGTCCTTCTTGTTAATGAAACTTAATTTCTCGGTTTCTTCAAGAACAACTAGACACTTTCGTCCGTTGCATTTACCACTGCTCACATCGGATTACTCGTTGCTCAGTGCATATCATGTATTATGTGCGAAATATAATAAATTATATCACGTTTTTTCCTCTGAACTCTCTCTTCCTCTAATCAAATCCTTGCTTTCAGCTTTTCTTATCCATCAAAGTACCCAATCATGACGGTGGATAAATTTGTTGTTAAGGCATATCTGCCAATACAATATTTATTATATATCTATATTTACAGTTAAGCTTCTCTCTATTTTACTTTTAATTTTCCTTGACTGACTCTATCATCAATTCTCTTTAGTTCAATAGTATCACTGACTATGTAGGGCTGTGTACTGGGGCATAGCCGGCCGGACTGGCAAATGAAATACCCCCATCGGGTTGGTAATTTTAACATTTGGTAACATTTTATCTGTTTGTTCTTAGGCTTTAACAAAATTGTTAGTTTGTGTTTAAGTTGACACTCGCTTTTGTCAATTATACTTAAAATAAATAATAAATGAATGTATGATTGTATGAATGTATGAATGTATGAATGTATGAATGTATGAATGTTTGAATGATTTAATGAATATATGAATGTAAGAATGTATAAATGATTTAATGAATGTATGACTGATTTAATGAATGTGTAAATGTATGAATGTATGTATGAATGATTTAATGAATGTATGAATGATGTAATGAATGTATGAATGATTTAATTAATGTATTAATGTATGAATGTATGAATGTATGAATGTATGAATGTATGAATGTATGAATGTATGAATGTATGAATGTATGAATGTATGAATGTATGAATGTATGAATGTATGAATGTATGAATGTATGAATGTATGAATGTATGAATGTATGAATGTATGAATGTATGAATGTATGAATGTATGAATGTATGAATGTATGAATGTATGAATGTATGAATGTATGAATGTATGAATGTATGAATGTATGAATGTATGAATGTATGAATGTTTGAATGTGTGAATGTATGAATGTATGAATGTATGAATGTATGAATGTATGAATGTATGAATGTATGAATGTATGAATGTATGAATGTATGAATGTATGAATGTATGAATGTATGAATGTATGAATGTATGAATGTATGAATGTATGAATGTATGAATGTATGAATGTATGAATGTATGAATGTATGAATGTATGAATGTATGAATGTATGAATGTATGAATATATGAATGTATGAATGTATGAATGTATGAATGTATGAATGTATGAATGTATGAATGTATGAATGTATGAATGTATGAATGTATGAATGTATGAATGTATGAATGTATGAATGTATGAATGTATGAATGTATGAATGTATGAATGTATGAATGTATGAATGTATGAATGTATGAATGTATGAGTGGATGAATGTATGAATGTATGAATGTATGAATGGATGAATGTATGAATGTATGAATGTATGAATGTATGAATGTCTGAATGTATGAATGTATGAATAATGTAATGAATATATGAATGTATGAATGTGTAATTGATTTAATGAATGATTTAATGAATGTATGAAATATTTAATGAATGTATGAATAATTTAATGCATGTATGAATGTATGAATAATGCAATGAATATATGAATGTATGAATTTGTAATTGATTTAATGAATGTATAAATAATTTAATGAATGTATGAATGTATTAATGATTTAATGAATGTATGAATAGTAGAATGTATGAACGTATGAATGTATAAATGATTTACTGAATGTATGAATGTGTGCATGTATGAATGAATGAATGTAAGAATGTATGAATGTTTGAATGTATGTATGTTAGCATGTATGAATGTATGAATGTATGAATGTATGAATGTGTTCACACCACAGGGTGATCAGGGGGAACCAACAGCTGAGGAATGTGTGACACACTGGAATGTGTGACTGGCACTTCACTGTAAATCGCCATTACGCTCGGTCTTTTCCTCGCTTTTTCTATATATATATTTGCTCATACTTTATCTCTTAATCTTACATTTATCTCGTACTGAAATAAAGAGTGAATTGTGCTACATCAAAACCGCGCGTTATCTTTTGTTACCGCGATCCACCCCCAAGAGAGTGAAAACATTGGCCGCCGCCAATTGCTTATTCAGGCCAGTCCGCCCTACCACAAACATTGGTCCTTCGAGCCGGATATCGTTCCGCTCCCCCAGCTTGCATCGGTGGAAAGAACCCGATAAGTATAGATCTTCTCACTCTCTAATAAGTTACACACACACGTAAAGATGCGAGGTTTCCCGCTCTTCCATAGCGACCTGCGCATCTTTAGCACAAGTGTACATACATACAAACCTGACCTGCCTCAAGGTTCCTCGGTATAAGTTCTTTATGTTCGTTCACTGTTCACTGACTATGTAGGGCTGTGTACTGGGGCATAGCCGGCCGGACTGGCAAATGAAATACCCCCATCGGGTTGGTGATATTTTGAAACATTTTATCTTTTTGTTCTTAGGCTTTAACAAAATTGTTAGATTGTGTTTAAGTTGACACTCGCTTTTGTCAATTATACTTAAAATAAATAATAAATGAATGTATGATTGTATGAATGTATGAATGTATGAATGATTTAATGAATATATGAATGTAAGAATGTATAAATGATTTAATGAATGTATGACTGATTTAATGAATGTGTAAATGTATGAATGTATAAATGATTTAATGTATGTATGAATGATTTAATGAATGTATAAATTATGTAATGAATGTATGAATGATTTAATGAATGTATGAATGATTTAATGAATGTATAAATATATGAATGTATGAATGTATGAATGTATGAAAGTGTGAATGTATGAATGTATGAATGTATGAATGTATGAATGTATGAATGTATGAATGTATGAATGTATGAATGTATGAATGTATGAATGTATGAATGTATGAATGTATGAATGTATGAATGTATGAATGTATGAATGTATGAATGTATGAATGTATGAATGTATGAATGTATGAATGTATGAATGTATGAATGTTTAATGGAATGTATGAATGTATGAATGTATGAATGTATGAATGTATGAATGTATGAATGTATGAATGTATGAATGTATGAATGTATGAATGTATGAATGTATGAATGTATGAATGTATGAATGTATGAATGTATGAATGTATGAATGTATGAATGTATGAATGTATGAATGTATGAATGTATGAATGTATGAATGTATGAATGTATGAATGTATGAATGTATGAATGTATGAATGTATGAATGTATGAATGTATGAATGTATGAATGTATGAATGTATGAATGTATGAATGTATGAATGTATGAATGTATGAATGTATGAATGTATGAATGTATGAATGTATGAATGTATGAATGTATGAATGATGAATGTATGAATGTATGAATGTATGAATGTATGAATGTATGAATGTATGAATGTATGAATGTATGAATGTATGAATGTATGAATGTATGAATGTATGAATGTATGAATGTATGAATGTATGAATGTATGAATGTATGAATGTATGAATG
>CAUIUS010000169.1:0-38943 GCA_961210405.1 Drosophila mercatorum | reverse complement strand
CCTTCGTTCAGGGGGGTTTTTTTTCCCGGCGGTACGGGGGGGCGTTCGCCATACGGTTTTTAGGGGGCGTTTCATTGTTGGTTCAGCCGCCTTGGGGGGGGCTGGGGGGTTCCCAACTAACATCCTTTTTCTCTAAATTTTTAAATAAAAAATTTTTCATTTTTCAAAATTTTCTTTTTTTTTTTTTTCGTTTTTTAAATTTTTGGAACCGTTTTGGTGCATGGGCCCCCTTCCGTACTTAGGCCCAAAAACATACACCCCCAATGCGTGTATCATGCGAATTCGCTTTGGGGGTTTTACCTTTTTTTCCGCAGCCCCGAAATTTTGTATGGGTTTAGGGTTGGTGAAATGGGCGAGTCATCCCCCTTTCAGCTTTCTATATCGGGGAATTTTTCGGTTTTTTTTTCTTCTTTCTTTTTTTGCGGCTTGGGGCTTTTGGGCCTGCACGCGGCCCATGAGTGGGGTGGGGGACCCCAATGCTTTGGGAATGTATGATTATTTGTTGTCATTCAATTTTTGAAATTTGGTGGCCCCCGGGTTTCGTTAAAACCGCTTCCTGTTACCTTTTTGAGCCCCGCCTCGGTATTTTAGGTGGATTGTTTTTTTTTTTACATGGAATTGTTTTTGTGTTTTTAATTTAAATTTTTATTTTAATTCTGTGCCGGATGCACCCTGAAATTTTATTTTTTTGGGGGGGGGGCCCACTCAAAATTTGGGTTGGAAACATCTGGATGGAAAAAATTTGGTTATCATTGGTTCGGTTATAATTTTTGGCCCCTTGGGGGGGCTTGGGGGTTTGGGGGGTTTTTAAACCATTGGGTTTTTATTTGTTTTGTTTTTTTTTCAATTTGATTTTTTCCTGTGGGGCCTCCTGGATTTCGTAGCTTTTTCCTGGATTTTGGTGGCGCGGTTCAGGTGTTTGGGGTGGTTTGGGGTTGGGTTTGGCTTTAACCCCTTAATTTTTTTATTGTTTTGCTTATTTTTACAATTTTGTTTTTTTTCCAGTCGCCCGGGCATTGGATTTTCTTTTTCCCCATCACTGGGACATTTTTAGCCGGTGAATGGGGTGGGGTTTGCGTCCCCCTTTTGGTCTCGCCGGGGAAGGGTTTTTTTTATTGGTTTTTTTTTAACAATTAAATTTTTGCCATTCGCCCCACCGGCTACCCCCCTTCACTCGGGGCCTTTCCCGGATGGCTGGGGACCCCGGGCGATTTGCCGCTTGGGGGGTTTTTTCGGCCCGGGGCCCCCTCGGGAAAAGGGTTTTGGGGTTTTGTTGTTTTTATTTTTTTTAAATTATTATTTAATTTTTATTTTTGCCATGTCGCCGGGCATTTCCGGGGTTTTTTGGGGAGCCCCTTCATTTTTAAGGTTGGAAACATTTTTCCCTGTGGCCCCCGTTTCGGTTTCCGGGGGTGGTGCCCCCTTTTTGGTATTGTCGGGGGTTGGCCAGGACCCCCAATGGGTTTTTTTTTTTTTTTGCTTATTTTACTTTTTAAGGTTTTCCATGCCCCCCCCGGGCACCGGGAATTTTTTATGTATTTTTGGGGGAATTTTCCGGATGGGGGTGATTCTAGGGGGGCCCTTTTGGGGGTTTTTCCCTGGGAGCCTGGTTTTGTGGGTTGTTTTTGTTTTTTTTTTTAAAAAATTTGTTTCAGCCCTTTGGCCCTGGACGTTTTGCCCCTTTTTGGGACACCCATCTGGTATATTGCGATTGGCTTTGGGGGTGCTTCGGTGGGGCAGCTGGTGTGATGGTTGGATTTAAATTTTTTTTTCCCTTATTTTTTTTATGGGGCTCCTTTGATTTTCGCGGCGCTCTGACCTGGGCGCGCTTGCTAGGGTCGGGTGGAGTGTTTTAAAAAAAAGGCACCCTCAATTCAAAAATTTTTTTTTTGCTCAGGTTAATGGAAATTTTGGGGGAATTCATGGCCCCCTTAGCTCCAGGGCCAGGGGTTTGGCAATCAAAAGGGCGGTTGAAAGGGGTATTTTCCCCCCATACGCCAGGGTGGTTCATGGAAAACCCTTCGCATTTTCACCGGGGAACCCGGGCCTTTTTACCACCCTTTTTGGCACGAACGGCGTAGTCCCAAAACCCCCGGGTTCCCCCCCCGGCTTTTTTCGGGTGTTTTTTCGGCGCGTTCGCCTTCCCCCTTTCCCGGGCCTTTTCCTTTTTTTTGGCTGTGTGTGTTTTCCCCTTTCCGGCGCTTTGTGTTTCCCGGGGCTGCTTTTGTGGGCGCGCGGTTTGTCCCTTTTTGGGGGGCGGGTCCCCCCCGGGGCCCACTTTATCTGAGCCCGCCTTCCTTTTGTTTTGCGGAAGTAGCCGTATGGGAAACTTCCGCTTTTTTGATGATAGGGGTTTTGGGGCCTTTATTTTAGTAGTGCCTTGGCGTTTGTGGCATATTTTTCCACCAGCCCAACTTGGCTGATGTTGCTTTGGGGGTGCGACATTTGGGAGTTTTGTTTTTTTGTTTTGTGTTTTGGCCAATTTTTTTAATGCTTTTGGCTTTTTTTTTTCTAAAGTTTTTTTGTTTTGTTGTTTTTTTGTTTTTGATTTATTTGGTCCTCTGTTTGCCTTTTTTGTTTAGTTTTGGCCCTTTTACGTTTGTACTTGATAGTTTTTGGGGAATTTTTGCTGCTTAGCTGAAGTTTGGCTTTCGGGGCCTCCTTTTTGCGCGGTTGGATGGTCTCGTTTTTCGCATTTTAGGGTTTTAAGTAGTTTTTTTTTGGTTGGCAGCATGGCATTGGGGGGTTTTTTTTGGGGTGTTTTTTATTCCCCCTTTCCCGGCTCGGGGATCCGGGCTCCATCTTTTGGGTAGTTCCTAAAAGTTTTTTTGGTTTGGAAAAAGTTTTTTAGTTTCGCCTTCTTTTTTGAGGTTTTGGGGTGATTACGGGGGGTGGGGGTTGGATTGTTTCCCCCTTTCCCCCTTGGCTGCGTGGGTTGTGGGGGGGGGTTTGCCCCCCGTTAGGTTGGGGTTTCTTTTGGGACTCTTTCCCCCCGGAGACCTTTTGCCATTTTACGGTTTTTTTCCTTTTCCCTACTTTTGGGGCCGTTGGTTTTTTTCGGAAATAAAAACCTTGGCCCTTTGTTTTTTTTAGGGGGTTTTTGGGGTTTTTGGGGCCTGCGGCTTTTCCCAGACAGGGTCATCCTTTCCGCTCATTTGCGTTGGGGGGGTTGTTGGCGTTTTCTTTTCCTGGCTTTTTTTTCCCCGTGCTCTGGGGTTTTGTTGGTTGTTTTGGATCTCTTTTTTTGTTGCCTTTTTACCTATTGCAGCCTGGTTTCGTTTTTAATTTTGGGCTTCTGTATGTCCATAAAAGTTTTCCATTATTCCCTTTTTTTAATTTTTCTTTTTTAAGGCTTTAAAACTTATTTTTTCCAGGTTCTTTCTGTTTTAAATGGGGCCACGGGGGTTCCGGCCCGGGTTTGGTTGTTTTTTTTAGTTGGGGCTTTGCCAAGATGCACGTTTTTTTCCCTCTTTTTGGGCAATTGTCTGCCCTAATGGTTTTCTTTTTGGGGTTTTAGCTTCTTTTTGGGTTGTTTTGGGGGGACAGCTTGCGTTGTTCTCGTTATGGTTCCTGTTTTAGTGGCCCCATTCCACGGGAATTTTGGGGGGTTTTTTGTTTTTATTTTTATTTTGTTGTCCAATTCTTTTTTCCTTCCCTTTTTTTTTTTTTTTTGCGTTTTTGGGCGGGGTTTTAAATTTGGCTTCCTTTGGGGCATCTTTTGAAGCTTGAAACGTTTAGGGTTTTGGTTTTGCACTCGCAATCTGTTTTGTTGGATTTTTTTATTCTCCTTTTTTTCAGCCCCGCCCTCTTGGCTTCTTTGTTGGGGGGTTTTTGTGAATGGTTTTTGCGTTTGTGGTTTTGTTTTTTTGGGGAAGTGGGCCCAAATTGTAAAATTTTTTTTTTTTTTGGTTAGTACGGGGTTAAAAATTTTCGAGTTTCGCCCCCCTAGCTTTTTTGGCGGCTGGGAAATGGATTGGATGTTTAGGGTTTTGTTTTTTAATTTTTTTTTTTTGGGGGCCAGCCGGCCTTTTTTGGCGCCTTTTTTGGCCCTTTTTTTCGACGCCTTCGGGGGGAATTGTTTTGGAGTTTTTCAACAAAGCCAGTTTTTGGGGTTTTTTAAAAAATTTTTTAAATTGAATGTCGGGGAAGTACGACACGACCCCTCACCTTTTCTAGGAAATTCCCCGGTGCCGGGATTTCGGCGGTTCGCCAGGGCTGACCCGAGGAATTTGGAGTGTTTTTTTAATTTTATTTTTAAATTTTTTTTTTTATGGGCGAAAAATTTGATATTTTGGCCTTTTATCATTTTTGCATTCTTCCCTTTTAATTGTTCATTATTTTTTTCCCTTGAATTTTTTTTTTTGTTAAAAAGAGTTTTTAATAGTTTAAGTTTTTTATTTTTTAAAATTTAATTTTTGTTTTTTTTTTTTTTTGGGGTTTGGGGACCTGTCCCCCCCCGGGGGGTTGGGCCCCTGAGGCGCGTTATTGCGGGGAGGGGGCCCGGGGCAACGTGTCACGGGTCCGAATTTTATTTTTTTTTTAAATTTTTTAAATTGTTTGGGGTTTTTTGGCCCCTTCTTCGGGGTTTTTTGGCCTCTCACCCGGGCCCTTTCCCTTTTCTCGGTATATGGCGTAATGCTTGGGGCCCTTTTCCTCCCGGGGGTTAAAAGGGGGGAAATTTTTTCTGTTTTTAAAAAAATTTTTTTCCCAAACCTTTTTTTTATTTTCCCCTTTTCCTTTTTTTTGCACTTTTTGGATTGGGGGGAATGGCGGCCCCCTTGGGCTGGGGCCCCCCCCAGTTTTCGGGGAACACTAAAATTGCTAATTCATTGAAATTGTTTTTGGTTTTCATTTTCCTTTTTTTTGCCCTCCAACATTTTTTGGACATCCGGGTTTGGGGTCCCCTTTCAGTGGGGCCCTGGCCCCCTTTTGGCGGCGCCATCTCGGGTAAGTTTTGTATTTTTTATATAATTTTTTTTTTTTTTTTTATTTGCGGTCATCTGGAACTTCCTACATGGGACACTTATCGCGCCCCCCCCCGGGTCGGGGAGGCCGCCGGGGGCTGTTGGTAAGTTATTTTTAAATGTGTTAATAAAAATTTGTATATGTTTCTTCTGCGGTTCTGGCTATTGAGCTCATCATCATCTTTGGACACCCCTGGAGGCGTCGGTTTTACCCCTTGGGGGTTTTTCCCCCCTTGGGGGTTTTTGGGCCGCCCCTTTTAAGTAGTTTGTTTTTTTAAGGGGGGCCCGCCCAGGGGGCCCCTCGGGAAAGGGGTTTTTATGTAGTTTTTTTAAAATTTTTTTAATTTATTTTTTTTTCCCCCCTTGTATTGGAATTTGTACCCCCTCACCATCTTGGGCATTCCCCTGGGCTCGGTGTTTTCATTTTTTTAAAAGGATTTATGCTTTTTTTTTCTTTTTTTTGGTTTGCGGCCCCGGGTTTTTGGCCCCCCGGGGGCTTTGGGAGGGGGCAGCTCCCGGGTTTTGGGAAAACCGTGGTTTTATTTGGGTTTTTGTTTTTTTTAAAATTTTGATTTGTTTTCCATGTCGGCGGCACCATTTTTTACCCCCATCTCACGGGAACCTTCCTTGGCGTGGTGCTATCCCGGGGGTTAAGGCCGCCTTGGGGGGTTTTGTTTTTTTGGCTGCGGGGCACCCCTTTCAGGGTATTTTTTTTCCCGGGGGGTTTTAGTTGTTTTTGGGGGGTTTGGGGTTTTTTCTTTTTTGAATTTGTTTTTCCCTGTGCCGTTGCTCCGGGCTTTTGTGGCCCCCTATATCTCCCTTCCGGATGGCTGGGATCATCGGCATGGGGCGTTCGGTTGTTTTAGGAAGGTAATTATTTTATTTTTTTTTTTTTAAAATAAATTTTGTTTTTTTTTTTTGTTTTTTTGGGCCCCCCTTTTTTATCGGGCCGCATTGTCATCCCCTGATTTATTTTTTTTGGGTTTTTTTGCCCCCCCTCATAATTCTGGGACAATTTTTATGGCCCCCTTTTTAAAAAAGGGGGCCCGTTTTGGGTTTTGCCGCCCCTTGGGGGTTTTTTTTTTAAGAAAGTGCTCCCCCGGGCACCCCCCTCAAAAGGTGTGTTTTATTTTGGTTGAGGTTTTTAATTGGGTTTTTTTATTTAATTTTAATTTTTTTACTATTTTTGGCTGCGTTATGGATTTATTGTCGTCGGGCCTATTACCTTTGGGGCAGGCTGCCCCTTTTTCAGGGGACAATATCATGCGTCATTGCAATTGTTTATTTTTTGGGAAATGTGAGGATTTTATTTTTTTGCGGGAAATACATGGCCCCTTTTTTGCTAGGGGGGTTTGTTGTGGGTAATGGGCCGTTGCAAAAAGTTGCCGGTCCTTTTTCGCCCCTGGCTGGGGTGGGTTCGCTGGGGCCCTTTGCTCGGGTCTGGGTGGGGCCCTGTGTTGGCCTCGCTGGCGCCCCCCGGGGGTAGGCTGGCCAAAGGCCTACAATTGCCTCCTTGGCGTTCTTGTTGCCCGGGAGGATGGCGTGCCCCAGTATCCCTTTGACCATCCTTTTCGCTAAAAATGCAAATGTTTTCCCCGCTTTTGGCTGTCTGGGAAAATGTTTTGCAGGGCCCCTTCCGGGGTTTTTTGGTTTTTGGCGTTGGGGGTGCCCAAAAAGCCATTTTATGGTTGTTGTCCTTTTTTCCCCGTTGCGAAAAAGTCAAAAAGGGACGTTGCGTGGCTGTGTTGTGGTTGGCGGCCTTGACTTTCCGTATGTATGGCTATGTGGCTGTTGCTTCATTAACAAGTTGGCGATTTGCCAGTGTCTGGAGGTGTTCTAATGTTATTTATTTTGTTAATTCTAATGTAAGTAGACATTTTTAATCCAATTCTTACTTTTTTTGTTTATTACAATAAATTTGTTTTGCTTTTTTTTTTTTTGTATTTTTTGCGTGTCTGCGCCTCATTTTTTTCCCCTTTGCCGCCTTGCGATTGTGCTTGCCTAGCTTGCAGCACCTTATAGCGCTATCTGCCACATTGTGTGCGCTTTCGCCTCCCAGTTGTGAAGTCGATGTCATCTCCTTTTGCTTTTGGCGCCTCAGTAAGTTTTTATGGAATGCTGGAGCGTGGATTGTTGGGGTCGATTGGCTTGGCCTCTTTCATGCCTGCCGCTTACTCTTTGTTCAGTTTTGCAGGGTATAATTGTCGTATTAAAAGTTTTATCTTCTGCGTTTTTTATTTTTGCAGTATTGCTCTGGACCCAAGTTTTTGGCCCTTAAGCCATCAGGGGCAGTTGGAGGCAAGCACCCCATACCTTGGTGGTTTGTTGGGGGGTGTGATTGGTGGCTTTTAATTGCGCGGGTCTTGTGGCATCTGCGCATCACAGCCATCTTGCCATTGTTGGCAACCCACTGCGGAATTTGGGTTTTGCCAGTGGGCATTTTGCTGCACGGGCAGAAGTAATTGGTTTGGTTTTTATTTTCTTTGTTTTTTTAATTGCGGCGCGCTGTCAAGGGCCTGGCAGCCCCACTCTTTTGGGGCTTTTTGGCTCGTTTTCCGGTCTTGTGGTGCCGCCTTGGCGCTGTTTGGCGCTGCTGCCAGTTGCTGGTAAGCCTGCTGTGTTTGAGTGCCTTTCTGATCTAAAGGGAATTCGTTTGAATTTTGGCGTCTGTTTGGATATCCGTATCAGGATCATCACCCTCGGACCACCATTCTCCACGCGTTTCGGGTTTCCTCATTTAAGGGGGCCCTGCTTGGCGGCTGATTGTGGCGCAATTGCACACGGGCCATCTCGGTAGATTTTTGTTCTGTTTTGTTTTGGCGCATTTTTCCAATTTTTGCATTCGTTTTGCGCGTGCTCGCTTGCAATTTTCCACCTGGATAGTTGCATTTTGGCCCTTTTGACTTCTGTGTTGTTTTGTTGATTTTGTTGTGTTTTTGAGCATTGCTTCAGTTTTTCTTTAGGTTAAATCAGAGTCTCTATAATTGTAATGTTTGAAGTATTTTTTGTTTAAATTTTTTATTAGTTTTTTCTCTCTGCGTGTATTGGGCCCTTGTGCTGCGCTGCGCTCCGTGCTTGGTCGCTTTGGTGGCTTGCTTGCAGTTGTTTCGGGGTTTTGGAAGTGTGCGCGGGGCCTATTGATTATGAAGTTACGTGTTTGTTGGCACTGTAGTTCATTAATTTATTGTATTGTTGTTGTCGCCTTCTTTCACTGGGGTTGTTCTGTGCCGGTATTTTGTCGTGGTTTGATTCTTTGTGGTATTGGTCGTGTTGGCGTGCCGTTTAATCTAGTTGGCAGCTGTTGTGGGGAGTGTGTGACTGTGGGTAAATTTTCGATTTTGTTCTTGTGACGCTTTTTTCAATAAATGACTTTATGCATATTTTGTTTTTTGAATTTTTCTTTCTTTTTTGGCCCAGAAATAGCACTTGGGCGTTTTTGGCGCGGGACGCCTTCTTGGGGCCCCTTGCCCGCAATCTTCTAGGCCATGCACCACGGCCTTCAAAGAACGATAAGTGGGATTGAACTGTAGGGCGACAATCACTCCGTTTTCGGTTAATTGTCTGGGGCCATTTCCGCTTTCTGTCCAGCCTCCCATCCAGTGAATTCCTGGATGCGGTTTGAATGGTGTCACCCTTATTTGTGCCTTTTATCGGGCTTTTTTCGCCTTGGGGCCTTTTACCCTTTAGCAGCTTGCTAATTTCATGGTTTTTTAAATTTTAATATTTTTTAGTTAAAAGTTTTTAATATTTAATTTTAATACTTTATTTAATTTAATTTTCAAGTCCCCCTTTTGGGGAGCCTTCGCGGGCTCAGGCTTTGCGGCCTTCGGAGCGCCGCCTTGGTCGACGGGATTGTTGGCGCTGGGCGAAGATATCAGGTAATTATTATTTTGTTTTTACAACTTGTTAAATGTAATTTGTTTGTGTGGCCGCTTCTTTAAGGGGTTGTTTTGGACGTCTCATCGGGCTCGTTGGACATCTCTTGATGGCGACGCGTTGCTCATTGGGTTCAGTTGGTCCCGCATTGGGGGGGCTGATGGAAAAACTCAGGCCTTAATTAAATAAAAAATTATTAAAAAAATTTTTTAAATATATATAATAATTTTTTTTTTTTTTTTGCCATTCAATAGGGGCAGGGTCATCCCCTTGGATATTGGCACCCTCACACCCAATCTTTGGACACTTCCCACCTGGGTTTGGCTCGGTAAACATTTTTGGATCAGGGTTTGGTCCCGCCTTGGGCGGGTTTGGCGGCTGCAGCGTGGGGGAAGCGTTTATATGAAGTTTTTAGTTATTTATATAATTTTTTTTTCCTTCCCCTTCCCCCTCTTTTTAGTTCACTCATCGAGGACTTCCTGGAGCTGTGGAATCTGGGCAAGAAGTGCCCCTTTGGGGCGGGTTTGGCACGCAGGGGCTTAAAGGTAAGTGTATGTTTATTTTATTGTTAATTATTAATTTATATAAAATTTATTCATGTCCCCGGGTTTTGGATCCTTGGACTTTTCATCCTCATCATCTTTGGGGGACACTTCCTGGATGGCGTGGGTTTATCATTGGTCAGTTTGGTGCCGCCTGGGCAGTTGTTTGGGGCGCAGCGCACCTCGGGTAAGTATGTTGTTAGTGTGTTTTTATATATTTTTAATATATATTTGTTTTATGTCTGTCTGTCATCCTGGACTATTCTGTATGCCCTCATCTTCATCGTGGGACACTTCCTGGATGGCGTCGGTGATCATTGGTCAGGATTTATGCCGTCTTGGGCGGCTGTTTGGCGGCTGCAGCGCAGTCTCAGGTAAGTACGTGGTTTTAGTTGTTTTTGTTTAGTTTTTACTAATTTGAATTTGTTTTCCATGTCGCCGTCTGGCATCCTGGACTGTTCTGTATGCCCTCATCATCATCGTGGGACACTTCCTGGATGGCGTCGGTGATCATTGGTCAGGATTAGTGCCGCCTTGGGCGGCTGTTTGGCGGCTGCAGCGCAGCCTCAGGTAAGTACGTGGTTTTAGTTGTTTTTGTTTAGTTTTTACTAATTTGAATTTGTTTTCCATGTCGCCGTCTGGCATCCTGGACTATTCTGTATGCCCTCATCATCATCGTGGGACACTTCCTGGATGGCGTCGGGGATCATCGGTCAGTTATGGTGCTGCCTTGGGCGGCTGTTTGGCGGCTGCAGCGCAGTCTCAGGTAAGTGTGTTGATTTAATATTTCTTATATATATTTGTTAATATATATTTGTTTGCCATATCGCCGCATGTCATCCTGGACTATTCTGTATGCCCTCATCATCATCGTGGGACACTTCCTGGATGGCGTCGGTGATCATCGGTCAGTTGTGGTGCCGCCTTGGGCGGCTGTTTGGCGGCTGCTGCGCAGCCTCAGGTAAGTGTAGTGGTTGAGTTTATTTGTGTACATTTATTAATTCCTAATTTTTTATTTTCTATGTTATTGGCTGTCGTTATGGACTTTATTGTACGTCAGGCGCATCATTGAGCATCTCTTGGGCAGCGTCTGTGCCCATTGGTCAGGTGGAGTGTCTAATATAAACAGTGCAGCCTCGAGGTATGCAATTGGATTTATTATTTGCTAACATGTAGTTAATGGATTGTTATGTATTTGCAGGTGGCCATCTATCCGGCTCCACTACTGCTCCAGATGGCCAGGCTGTTGCTGGCGAATCAATGGAGCCAGTTGCAGAAAGCAATTGAACAACTGGTCCATTTTCGCCTCCATACGGCTGAACATGGTGGCGTTCAGCTCGAGAGCCTTCAGCATCTGGTCATCCGGGGAATCCGGAGCCTGATGTTGGCCATCGTCATTGGCAGCACGCAACTGCCGCTGTAGGCTGGCCAAATGTGCCTCAGCAGGATTGCGTCTCCAATTCGGCGTTGCTGCTGCTGGTGCCACTGGAGGATCAGGCGACTGCTCCAGCCTATACCTTGCCAGCGCATCTCGTATTTGCTGCTGACAAATAGCTGAATGTTTCGCCATTTCCTCGCGCATATTGATGCTGTCAATGGGCAATGCTCTTTTGGTCGAGGCCCGCTTGCGCTGGGATTTGTGCCTTTCCTTGCCAGCGTTGCGGGTCCGCCCAAAGAGAGCCATCTTGTATGGCTTGTATGTCCTCGCCTTCACCCTGTTTGCAGCAGCAACAGTAGCACGTATAGGAGACTGGTGCCGCTGTTGCTTTTGCTGCTGTTGATGATGATGGTGTTGACGGCCATTAGCTTGGCCAGTAGATGCCCTAACTGGCGTTATGTGGCTGATATCGTCTCTCACCTTACGACTAAGCATTGGCTGATGCTTAGCCGTGCTGGAGTGACGATTTCTAATGTTAGTTTTAGTTTTGTTATTTTTATTGCTGTTGTAAGTATTTGCCACATTCTTTAGATGTCCTAATTGCTGTACTTTTTGTTGTTTATTTACAATAAAGTCCTTTGTGTTTGCTTGTTCATGTTTGTTTTTGTTATTTATTTGCGCATGCCTCTGCTTCTGCCTCATTTGTTTCAGCTCTTTGGCCGCCTTGTACGATTGTAGCTTGGACCTAGCCTCCTTGTAGGCAGGACAGCCCTTATAGCTGCTAATATGCTCGCCACAGCAATTAGCGCATTTCGGGGCTGCCTGCCTAGGTTTAGTGCAAGCTGTCGTGGCATGGTCATCTGCACATTTCATGCATTTATAATGGCGCCTACAGTAGTTTTTAGTATGGCCAAATGCCTGGCAGCGATGGCATTGTGGGGGGTCGATTGGCTTGGCCTGCTTCTCAACCTTCACTGCCTGTCCGCTTAGCTCATTTAGTTGCAGTATTTGCATGTGGCTGCCATCAAGTTTGGGCTGCAGCTCAACCTCAAAAACGTTTACTGGCTTGCCAGTGAAACGCTTTTTTATGTTTCGCACGTATCTTGCCTCGAAGCCAAGTTCATATAGGCTCGCCTTAAGCCATTCACTGGGGGTCGAGTGGTGGATGTGCTTAATGCACACCCTATACCCCCTCTGGCTGCGCTGTTGGTGGGTGTGGAGTTGGGTGCCGTCTTCGTTCAATGACGCCATGATGGCCTCATATGTGGACATGCTGTCGCACTCCACACGGAGACCATCATTTGCCATTGTACGGGTTCTAAATTTGCCTACTGCTGGATTACTTTGGAGTTTGTCCAGTAGTGGCATTATTTGCGCACAAGTGGCAGAAATACCATTGGCACTTTGGCTTTAGTTTTAGTTTTGCTGTTGTTGTTGTTTAATTGCGGCTGCTGTTGCTGTTCCTCAGATGGGCACGGCTGGCAGTCCATTTCCAGCTCTATTTGCTGTTGTTGTTGTTGTTGTTGCTGCTGCTGTTGCTCTGGCTGCTGTTGCTGCTGTTGCTCTGGCTGCTGTTGTTGTTGTGCTGCTGCTGCTGCTGCTGTTGTTGATGTTGTTGTTGTAGATGCTGCTGCTGCTGTTGTTGACGCTGCCTAACCCTCATCTGCAGCCTCCTAGCGTATTCGCTTTTGAATTTTGGCGTTCTGAATGGATAGTCCGTATCAGAAGATTCATCATCCTCGGACTCATCCATTTCGCCACACTTGCGTTTCAACGGCGATTGCCATGAAACTATATTAACTGGGGCTGCCATTGGTTGGGCTAGTTCGTGTGGCAGCAATGGTGGCACACTGGAGAGCCATCTCTGGACTCCAGGAATTGTTGTTGCTGTTTTACTTTGTGGCGACATTATAGCCATAGATTTTGCATCTGTTGTTGCTGCTGCTGCGTCCAGCTTGCGACGAATGTGATCTGCACCATGCGAATCCAGGCTGTGTCTAGTTTTTGGCGGCCTTTTAGACTTCTGTTGTTGTTGTTGTTGTTGATTTTGTTGTTGTTGTTGTTGAGCATTGCTTGTCAGTTGTTCGTCTGTTATGGTCTCAATGTCTATGTAGTGGCTCTCACTTCCACTGGTAATGTTGTGAAGTGAGTTATTTGTGTTTAGATTTTTATTATTTGTTGCTGCTCTAGCGTGTATTGGGCTTGTGCTTGCGCTTGCGCTTGCGCTTGTGCTTGTGCTTGCGCGGGTATTTGGAATTGTGCTTGCGCTTGCGCTTGTGCTTGCGCTTGCGCGGGTATTTGGAATTGTGCTTGCGCTTGCGCACATATTTGTATTAGCTTGTAAGTTTACGTTTGTATTTGTGTGTGCTTTTGCAGCATCAGTCAAGTCAGTCGAATTTATGTGTGTGTGTGTGTATGTGTTGTTTAGTTCTGCCTTCTCTTTCAGTGGCTGCGCGCGCGCGCTCTTCGGCTTCATTCGTTGCAGGTAAGTATTGTTCGTGTTAATGTTTGTATTTGCGTTTGTGTGTATTTGTGTCTGTGCTTGGGCAAGTGCGCGCTCTCTTAAATCTAGTTGAGCGAGCATGTTGGTGTTGGTGTTAGTGTTAGTGACTGTGGGTGTGAGACTTTCGAGTTTCGTTCTCTCGCCCTGCACTGCTTTGTTGGCGTGCGAATGTGTGTAAGCAGTGGACTTCTCGCTCGCACTGCTTGTAGTGGTGTTGTTTTTGAATTTCTTTTTGACTTTCTTTTTTTGGCGGCGGCAGCACTGGACGCCACTTTTGGCGCCGTTTTTTTGGCGCCGTTTTTTCTGACGCCTTCTTGGGGCCCCCAATTAGCCTATCCAAGGAGAATATCTCCTCTAACAAAGCCATGCTGGCTTCATCGGCCGTTTCGTTAAAGAACGATGAGTTGGGCGCATCTGAATCTGTCAGGGACAGTACAGACACGATACACTCACCGTTTTCTAGTGTCTCAATTTCTGCCGCTGCTGCGGCTGATTGTCGGCGGCTCCTCTGTCCAGCTGGCTCGCTCATCCCGAGTAGAATCTCCATGGAGTCGTCTGGTTTGTAATTGGCTGTCATCTCTTTAATTTGTTGCCTTCTTTTATGCGGCGAACTTTATTTGCAGTCACTTGTGGTTAACACTTTATGCACTTTATGCACTTGCTTGCTTCAATTGTTCATTGATTTGATTTCCACTTGTTTAATTTTCCATTTTTTTTTAGTAAATAACAAGAGTTTTTAATAGCTTTAAGTTTTTAAATCACTTTATTTAAATTTAATTTTCAAGATTTTCTCTCTCTCTTGTGGTTGGTGAGGCCTGTCGGCGGCGCTCACGGCTGGGTTGCGGCCTCGAGCGCTGCGCTTGCGATTCGACAAGGGATTGAATCGGGCGCTGGGCGAACGATGATCACGGGTCCGAATTATTACTCTTCGTGTTTTTGAGCAACTGGTCTCGGCCCTTAAATGGTGTAACTTTGTTTGTTGTTGGCGCCTTCGTTACATGGGTTGTTTTGTGCCGGTCTGGCATCACGGGCGTGGCGTTCGACTATTCATCGGTATGATGGCGTGACAGCTGTTGCTCGAGTTGTTCGAGTTGGCAGCTGCCATGTGGGGGGGGTGGGCTGGAGGTGTGGACAATAACAATAACAGTGCCTTAATTACTAACAATAAATTAACTTAACTAACAAATTTTTACATTAATATATACAATAATTTTCTCTTTCTTTTTTTTTTTTTTTTGCAGCTATTTTAGGACTTGGTGTGGGGAATAGGCGGCTCTCATGGTGCATGGGCCGCCTTGCCAGCTAGCTTCAGGCGCACACACATACACATCCACATGCGTAAGTATGCACCTGTCGCAATCCTCAGCTTTGGTTGAAGAAAATTATTCATCTTCCTCTTTTCTTTGCAGCCTCCGAACATCTTTGGACATCACTGGGCCTTGGAGGTGCGCCCTCTGGTGCAGATCGGCGCAGTCATGGGCCGCCGTGTGGCGGCAGCGTTCTATACTCGGGTAAGTATATTGTCAGGTTATGTTGATATAATTTTTTTTTTCTTCTTTCTTTTTAGTTGCAGGTCATCTGGAGGACTTCACTGGAGCATTGATGGACATCTTGCGGCCACATCGCAGTCGCCCCTTGGTCAGGGCAGGCACCGCCAGGGAGTAGCTGTGTAAAGGTAAGTGTATGTATTATTAATGTGTGTACATATACTAATGTATATGAAATTTATTGGCGTCGCCGGTCTTCGTGGTCATCATTGGACGTCATCATCATCATCGTTGGACATCTCCTGGATGGCGTCGGTTATCATTGGTCAGTTATGGTGCCGCCTTGGGCAGCTGTTTGGCGGCTGCAGCGCAGCCTCAGATAAGTATGTTGTTAGTGTAGTTTTTATATATATTTGTTAATATATATTTGTTTGCCATGTCGCCGTCTGTCATCCTGGACTATTCTGTATGCCCTCATCTTCATCGTGGGACACTTCCTGGATGGCGTCGGTGATCATTGGTCAGGATTTATGCCGTCTTGGGCGGCTGTTTGGCGGCTGCAGCGCAGTCTCAGGTAAGTACGTGGTTTTAGTTGTTTTTGTTTAGTTTTTACTAATTTGAATTTGTTTTCCATGTCGCCGTCTGGCATCCTGGAATATTCTGTATGCCCTCATCATCATCGTGGGACATTTCCTGGATGGCGTCGGTGATCATCGGTCAGTAGTGGTGCCGCCTTGGGCGGCTGTTTGGCGGCTGCAGCGCAGCCTCAGGTAAGTGCGTGGTTTTAGTTGTTTTTGTTTAGTTTTTACTAATTTGAATTTGTTTTCCATGTCGCCGTCTGGCATCCTGGACTATTCTGTATGCCCTCATCTTCATCGTGGGACACTTCCTGGATGGCGTCGGTGATCATTGGTCAGTAGTGGTGCCGCCTTGGGCGGCTGTTTGGCGGCTGCAGCGCAGCCTCAGGTAAGTACGTGGTTTTAGTTGTTTTTGTTTAGTTTTTACTAATTTGAATTTGTTTTCCATGTCGCCGCATGTCATCCTGGACTATTCTGCATGCCCTCATCATCATCGTGGGACACTTCCTGGATGGCATCGGTGATCATTGGTCAGGATTTGTGCCGCCTTGGGCGGCTGTTTGGCGGCTGCAGCGCAGCCTCAGGTAAGTGTGTTGATTTAATATTTTTTATATATATTTATTAATATATATTTAATTGCCATGTCGCCGCATGTCATCCTGGATTATTTTGGATGCCTTCATCATCTTCGTTGGACACTTCCTGGATGGCATCGGTGATCATTGGTCAGGATTAGTGCCGCCTTGGGCGGCTGTTTGGCGGCTGCAGCGCAGCCTCGGGTAAGTGTAGTGGTTGAGTTTATTTGTGTACATTTATTAATTCCTGTTTATTTATTTTCTATGTTATTGGCTGTCGTTATGGACTTTATTGTACTTCTGGCGCCTCATTGGGCATCTCTTGGGCAGCGTCTGTGCCCATTGGTCAGGTGGAGTGTCTAATATAAACAGTGCAGCCTTGAGGTATGCAATTGAATTTATTATTTGCTAACATGTAGTTAATGGATTGTTATGTATTTGCAGGTGGCCATCTATCCGGCTCCACTACTGCTCCAGATGGCCAGGCTGTTGCTGGCGAATCAATGGAGCCAGTTGCAGAAAGCAATTGAACAACTGGTCCATTTTCGCCTCCATACGGCTGAACATGGTGGCGTTCAGCTCGAGAGCCTTCAGCATCTGGTCATCCGGGGAATCCGGAGCCTGATGTTGGCCATCGTCATTGGCAGCACGCAACTGCTGCTGTAGGTTGGCCAAATGTGCCTCAGCAGGATTGCGTCTCCAATTCGGCGTTGCCGCTGCTGGTGCCACTGGAGGATCAGGCGACTGCTCCAGCCTATACCTTGCCAGCGCATCTCGTATTTGCTGCTGACAAATAGCTGAATGTTTCGCCATTTCCTCGCGCATATTGATGCTGTCAATGGGCAATGCTCTTTTGGTCGAGGCCCGCTTGCGCTGGGATTTGTGCCTTTCCTTGCCAGCGTTGCGGGTCCGCCCAAAGAGAGCCATCTTGTATGGCTTGTATGTCCTCGCCTTCACCCTGTTTGCAGCAGCAACAGTAGCACGTATAGGAGACTGGTGCCGCTGTTGCTTTTGCTGCTGTTGATGATGATGGTGTTGACGGCCATTAGCTTGGCCAGTAGATGCCCTAACTGGCGTTATGTGGCTGATATCGTCTCACCTTACGACTAAGCATTGGCTGATGCTTAGCCGTGCTGGAGTGACGATTTCTAATGTTAGTTTTAGTTTTGTTATTTTTATTGCTGTTGTAAGTATTTGCCACATTCTTTAGATGTCCTAATTGCTGTACTTTTTGTTGTTTATTTACAATAAAGTCCTTTGTGTTTGCTTGTTCATGTTTGTTTTTGTTATTTATTTGCGCATGCCTCTGCTTCTGCCTCATTTGTTTCAGCTCTTTGGCCGCCTTGTACGATTGTAGCTTGGACCTAGCCTCCTTGTAGGCAGGACAGCCCTTATAGCTGCTAATATGCTCGCCACAGCAATTAGCGCATTTCGGGGCTGCCTGCCTAGGTTTAGTGCAAGCTGTCGTGGCATGGTCATCTGCACATTTCATGCATTTATAATGGCGCCTACAGTAGTTTTTTGTATGGCCAAATGCCTGGCAGCGATGGCATTGTGGGGGTCGATTGGCTTGGCCTGCTTCTCAACCTTCACTGCCTGTCCGCTTAGCTCATTTAGTTGCAGTATTTGCATGTGGCTGCCATCAAGTTTGGGCTGCAGCTCAACCTCAAAAACGTTTACTGGCTTGCCAGTGAAACGCTTTTTATGTTTCGCACGTATCTTGCCTCGAAGCCAAGTTCATATAGGCTCGCCTTAAGCCATTCACTGGGGGTCGAGTGGTGGATGTGCTTAATGCACACCCTATACCCCCTCTGGCTGCGCTGTTGGTGGGTGTGGAGTTGGGTGCCGTCTTCGTTCAATGACGCCATGATGGCCTCATATGTGGACATGCTGTCGCACTCCACACGGAGACCATCATTTGCCATTGTACGGGTTCTAAATTTGCCTACTGCTGGATTACTTTGGAGTTTGTCCAGTAGTGGCATTATTTGCGCACAAGTGGCAGAAATACCATTGGCACTTTGGCTTTAGTTTTAGTTTTGCTGTTGTTGTTGTTTAATTGCGGCTGCTGTTGCTGTTCCTCAGATGGGCACGGCTGGCAGTCCATTTCCAGCTCTATTTGCTGTTGTTGTTGTTGTTGTTGCTGCTGCTGTTGCTCTGGCTGCTGTTGCTGCTGTTGCTCTGGCTGCTGTTGTTGTTGTTGCTGCTGCTGCTGCTGCTGTTGTTGATGTTGTTGTTGTAGATGCTGCTGCTGCTGTTGTTGACGCTGCCTAACCCTCATCTGCAGCCTCCTAGCGTATTCGCTTTTGAATTTTGGCGTTCTGAATGGATAGTCCGTATCAGAAGATTCATCATCCTCGGACTCATCCATTTCGCCACACTTGCGTTTCAACGGCGATTGCCATGAAACTATATTAACTGGGGCTGCCATTGGTTGGGCTAGTTCGTGTGGCAGCAATGGTGGCACACTGGAGAGCCATCTCTGGACTCCAGGAATTGTTGTTGCTGTTTTACTTTGTGGCGACATTATAGCCATAGATTTTGCATCTGTTGTTGCTGCTGCTGCGTCCAGCTTGCGACGAATGTGATCTGCACCATGCGAATCCAGGCTGTGTCTAGTTTTTGGCGGCCTTTTAGACTTCTGTTGTTGTTGTTGTTGTTGATTTTGTTGTTGTTGTTGTTGAGCATTGCTTGTCAGTTGTTCGTCTGTTATGGTCTCAATGTCTATGTAGTGGCTCTCACTTCCACTGGTAATGTTGTGAAGTGAGTTATTTGTGTTTAGATTTTTATTATTTGTTGCTGCTCTAGCGTGTATTGGGCTTGTGCTTGCGCTTGCGCTTGCGCTTGTGCTTGTGCTTGTGCTTGCGCTTGCGCGGGTATTTGGAATTGTGCTTGCGCTTGCGCTTGTGCTTGCGCTTGCGCGGTATTTGGAATTGTGCTTGCGCTTGCGCACATATTTGTATTAGCTTGTAAGTTTACGTTTGTATTTGTGTGTGCTTTTGCAGCATCAGTCAAGTCAGTCGAATTTATGTGTGTGTGTGTGTATGTGTTGTTTAGTTCTGCCTTCTCTTTCAGTGGCTGCGCGCGCGCGCTCTTCGGCTTCATTCGTTGCAGGTAAGTATTGTTCGTGTTAATGTTTGTATTTGCGTTTGTGTGTATTTGTGTCTGTGCTTGGGCAAGTGCGCGCTCTCTTAAATCTAGTTGAGCGAGCATGTTGGTGTTGGTGTTAGTGTTAGTGACTGTGGGTGTGAGACTTTCGAGTTTCGTTCTCTCGCCCTGCACTGCTTTGTTGGCGTGCGAATGTGTGTAAGCAGTGGACTTCTCGCTCGCACTGCTTGTAGTGGTGTTGTTTTTTGAATTTCTTTTTGACTTTCTTTTTTTGGCGGCGGCAGCAACTGACGCCACTTTTGGCGCCGTTTTTTTTGGCGCCGTTTTTTCTGACGCCTTCTTGGGGCCCCCAATTAGCCTATCCAAGGAGAATATCTCCTCTAACAAAGCCATGCTGGCTTCATCGGCCGTTTCGTTAAAGAACGATGAGTTGGGCGCATCTGAATCTGTCAGGGACAGTACAGACACGATACACTCACCGTTTTCTAGTGTCTCAATTTCTGCCGCTGCTGCGGCTGATTGTCGGCGGCTCCTCTGTCCAGCTGGCTCGCTCATCCCGAGTAGAATCTCCATGGAGTCGTCTGGTTTGTAATTGGCTGTCATCTCTTTAATTTGTTGCCTTCTTTTATGCGGCGAACTTTATTTGCAGTCACTTGTGGTTAACACTTTATGCACTTTATGCACTTGCTTGCTTCAATTGTTCATTGATTTGATTTCCACTTGTTTAATTTTCCATTTTTTTTTAGTAAATAACAAGAGTTTTTAATAGCTTTAAGTTTTTAAATCACTTTATTTAAATTTAATTTTCAAGATTTTTTCTCTCTCTCTTGTGGTTGGTGAGGCCTGTCGGCGGCGCTCACGGCTGGGTTGCGGCCTCGAGCGCTGCGCTTGCGATTCGACAAGGGATTGAATCGGGCGCTGGGCGAACGATGATCACGGGTCCGAATTATTACTCTTCGTGTTTTTGAGCAACTGGTCTCGGCCCTTAAATGGTGTAACTTTGTTTGTTGTTGGCGCCTTCGTTACATGGGTTGTTTTGTGCCGGTCTGGCATCACGGGCGTGGCGTTCGACTATTCATCGGTATGATGGCGTGACAGCTGTTGCTCGAGTTGTTCGAGTTGGCAGCTGCCATGTGGGGGGGGTGGGCTGGAGGTGTGGACGGTAACAATAACAGTGCCTTAATTACTAACAATAAATTAACTTAACTAACAAATTTTTACATTAATATATACAATAATTTCTTTCTTTTTTTTTTTTTTTGCAGCTATTTTAGGACTTGGTGTGGGGAATCGGCGGCTCTCATGGTGCATGGGCCGCCTTGCCAGCTAGCTTCAGGCGCACACACATACACATCCACATGCGTAAGTATGCACCTGTCGCAATCCTCAGCTTTGGTTGAAGAAAATTATTCATCTTCCTCTTTTCTTTGCAGCCTCCGAACATCTTTGGACATCACTGGGCCTTGGAGGTGCGCCCTCTGGTGCAGATCGGCGCAGTCATGGGCCGCCGTGTGGCGGCAGCGTTCTATACTCGGGTAAGTATATTGTCAGGTTATGTTGATATAATTTTTTTTTTCTTCTTTCTTTTTAGTTGCAGGTCATCTGGAGGACTTCACTGGAGCATTGATGGACATCTTGCGGCCACATCGCAGTCGCCCCTTGGTCAGGGCAGGCACCGCCAGGGAGTAGCTGTGTAAAGGTAAGTGTATGTATTATTAATGTGTGTACATATACTAATGTATATGAAATTTATTGGCGTCGCCGGTCTTCGTGGTCATCATTGGACGTCATCATCATCATCGTTGGACATCTCTTGGACGACGCCGGCGCTCTTTGGTAATTTTAGGTGCTGCATTGGGCAGCTGTTTGGCGGCTGCAGCGCAGCCTCAGGTAAGTATGTTGTTGGTGTAGTTTTTATATATATAATATTAATATATATTTAATTGCCATGTCGCCGCATGTCATCCTGGATTATTCTGTATGCCCTCATCATCATCGTGGGACACTTCCTGGATGGCGTCGGTGATCATCGGTCAGTAGTGGTGCCGCCTTGGGCGGCTGTTTGGCGGCTGCAGCGCAGCCTCAGGTAAGTGTAGTGTTTGAGTTGTTTTGTTTAAATTTTCTAATTAGAATTTGTTTTCCATGTCGCCGTCTGGCATCCTGGACTATTCTGTATGCCCTCATCATCATCGTGGGACACTTCCTGGATGGCGTCGGTGATCATTGGTCAGGATTAGTGCTGCATTGGGCAGCTGTTTGGCGGCTGCAGCGCAGCCTCAGGTAAGTGTAGTGTTTGAGTTGTTTTTGCTTGATTTTTACTAATTTGCATTTGTTTTCCATGTCGCCGCATGTCATCCTGGACTATTCTGTATGCCCTCATCATCATCGTGGGACACTTCCTGGATGGCGTCGGTGATCATCGGTCAGTAGTGGTGCCGCCTTGGGCGGCTGTTTGGCGGCTGCAGCGCAGCCTCAGGTAAGTACGTGGTTTTAGTTGTTTTTGTTTAATTTTTACTAATTTGAATTTGTTTTCCATGTCGCCGTCTGGCATCCTGGAATATTCTGTATGCCCTCATCATCATCGTGGGACATTTCCTGGATGGCGTCGGTGATCATCGGTCAGTAGTGGTGCCGCCTTGGGCGGCTGTTTGGCGGCTGCAGCGCAGCCTCAGGTAAGTGCGTGGTTTTAGTTGTTTTTGTTTAGTTTTTACTAATTTGAATTTGTTTTCCATGTCGCCGTCTGGCATCCTGGACTATTCTGTATGCCCTCATCTTCATCGTGGGACACTTCCTGGATGGCGTCGGTGATCATTGGTCAGGATTAGTGCCGCCTTGGGCGGCTGTTTGGCGGCTGCAGCGCAGCCTCAGGTAAGTGTAGTGGTTGAGTTCATTTGTGTACATTTATTAATTCCTGTTTATTTATTTTCTATGTTATTGGCTGTCGTTATGGACTTTATTGTACTTCTGGCGCCTCATTGGGCATCTCTTGGGCAGCGTCTGTGCCAATTGGTCAGGTGGAGTGTCTAATATAAACAGTGCAGCCTTGAGGTATGCAATTGAATTTATTATTTGCTAACATGTAGTTAATGGATTGTTATGTATTTGCAGGTGGCCATCTATTCGGCTCCACTACTGCTCCAGATGGCCAGGCTGTTGCTGGCGAATCAATGGAGCCAGTTGCAGAAAGCAATTGAACAACTGGTCCATTTTCGCCTCCATACGGCTGAACATGGTGGCGTTCAGCTCGAGAGCCTTCAGCATCTGGTCATCCGGGGAATCCGGAGCCTGATGTTGGCCATCGTCATTGGCAGCACGCAACTGCTGCTGTAGGTTGGCCAAATGTGCCTCAGCAGGATTGCGTCTCCAATTCGGCGTTGCCGCTGCTGGTGCCACTGGAGGATCAGGCGACTGCTCCAGCCTATACCTTGCCAGCGCATCTCGTATTTGCTGCTGACAAATAGCTGAATGTTTCGCCATTTCCTCGCGCATATTGATGCTGTCGATGGGCAATGCTCTTTTGGTCGAGGCCCGCTTGCGCTGGGATTTGTGCCTTTCCTTGCCAGCGTTGCGGGTCCGCCCAAAGAGAGCCATCTTGTATGGCTTGTATGTCCTCGCCTTCACCCTGTTTGCAGCAGCAACAGTAGCACGTATAGGAGACTGGTGCCGCTGTTGCTTTTGCTGCTGTTGATGATGATGGTGTTGACGGCCATTAGCTTGGCCAGTAGATGCCCTAACTGGCGTTATGTGGCTGATATCGTCTCTCACCTTACGACCAAGCGTTGGCTGATGCTTAGTCGTGCTGGAGTGACGATTTCCAGTATTAGTTTTAGTTTTGTTATTGTTACTGTTATTGTAAGAATTTGCCACTTTCTTTAGGTGTACTTTTTGTTGTTTATTTACAATAAAGTCCTTTGTGTTTGCTTGTTCCTGTTTGTTTTTGTTATTTATTTGCGCATGCCTCTGCTTCTGCCTCATTTGTTTCAGCTCTTTGGCCGCCTTGTACGATTGTAGCTTGGACCTAGCCTCCTTGTAGGCAGGACAGCCCTTATAGCTGCTAATATGCTCGCCACAGCAATTAGCGCATTTCGGGGCTGCCTGCCTAGGTTTAGTGCAAGCTGTCGTGGCATGGTCATCTGCACATTTCATGCATTTATATTGGCGCCTACAGTAGTTTTTAGTATGGCCAAATGCCTGGCAGCGATGACATTGTGGGGGGTCGATTGGCTTGGCCTGCCTCTCGACCTTCACTGCCTGTCCGCTTAGCTCATTTAGTTGCAGTATTTGCATGTGGCTGCCATCCAGTTTGGGCTGCAGCTCAACCTCGAAAACGTTTACTGGCTTGCCAGTGAACCGCTTTTTTATATTTCGCACGTATCTTGCCTCGAAGCCAAGTTCGTTTAGGCTCGCCTTAAGCCATTCACTGGGGGTCGAGTGGTGGATGTGCTTAATGCACACCCTATACCCCCTCTGGCTGCGCTGTTGGTGGGTGTGGAGTTGGGTGCCGTCTTCGTTCAATGACGCCATGATGGCCTCATATGTGGACATGCTGTCGCACTCCACACGGAGACCATCATTTGCCATTGTACGAGTTCTAAATTTGCCTACTGCTGGATTACTTTGGAGTTTGTCCAGTAGTGGCATTATTTGCGGCACAAGTGGCAGAAATACCATTGGCACTTTGGCTTTAGTTTTAGCTTTGCTGTTGTTGTTGTTTAATTGCGGCTGCTGTTGCTGTTCCTCAGATGGGCACGGCTGGCAGTCCATTTCCAGCTCTATTTGCTGTTGTTGTTGCTGCTGCTGTTGCTCTGGCTGCTGTTGCTGCTGTTGCTCTGGCTGCTGTTGTTGTTGTTGCTGCTGCTGCTGCTGCTGCTGTTGTTGTTGTAGATGCTGCTGCTGCTGTTGTTGACGCTGCCTAACCCTCATCTGCAGCCTCCTAGCGTATTCGCTTTTGAATTTTGGCGTTCTGAATGGATAGTCCGTATCAGAAGATTCATCATCCTCGGACTCATCCATTTCGCCACACTTGCGTTTCAATGGCGATTGCCATGAAACTATATTAACTGGGGCTGCCATTGGTTGGGCTAGTTCGTGTGGCAGCAATGGTGGCACACTGGAGAGCCATCTCTGGACTCCAGGAATTGTTGTTGCTGTTTTACTTTGTGGCGACATTATAGCCATAGATTTTGCATCTGATGTTGCTGCTGCTGCGTCCAGCTTGCGACGAATGTGATCTGCACCATGCGAATCCAGGCTGTGTCTAGTTTTTGGCGGCCTTTTAGACTTCTGTTGTTGTTGTTGTTGTTGTTGGGCATTGATTGTCAGGTGTTCGTCTGTTATGGTCTCAATGTCTATGTAGTGGCTCTCACTTCCACTGGTAGTGTTGTGAAGTGAGTTATTTGTGTTTAGGTTTTTATTATTTGTTGCTGCTCTAGCGTGTATTGGGCTTGTGCTTGCGCTTGCGCTTGCGCTTGTGCTTGTGCTTGCGCTTGCGCGGGTATTTGGAATTGTGCTTGCGCTTGCGCACATATTTGTATTAGCTTGTAAGTTTACGTTTGTATTTGTGTGTGCTTTTGCAGCATCAGTCAAGTCAGTCGAATTTATGTGTGTGTGTGTGTATGTGTTGTTTAGTTCTGCCTTCTCTTTCAGTGGCTGCGCGCGCGCGCTCTTCGGCTTCATTCGTTGCAGGTAAGTATTGTTCGTGTTAATGTTTGTATTTGCGTTTGTGTGTATTTGTGTCTGTGCTTGGGCAAGTGCGCGCTCTCTTAAATCTAGCTGAGCGAGCATGTTGGTGTTGGTGTTGGTGTTAGTGTTAGTGACTGTGGGTGTGAAACTTTCGAGTTTCGTTCTCTCGCCCTGCACTGCTTTGTTGGCGTGCGAATGTGTGTAAGCAGTGGACTTCTCGCTCGCACTGCTTGTAGTGGTGTTGTTTTTTGAATTTCTTTTTGACTTTCTTTTTTTGGCGGCGGCAGCAACTGACGCCACTTTTGGCGCCGTTTTTTTTGGCGCCGTTTTTTCTGACGCCTTCTTGGGGCCCCCAATTAGCCTATCCAAGGAGAATATCTCCTCTAACAAAGCCATGCTGGCTTCATCGGCCGTTTCGTTAAAGAACGATGAGTTGGGCGCATCTGAATCTGTCAGGGACAGTACAGACACGATACACTCACCGTTTTCTAGTGTCTCAATTTCTGCCGCTGCTGCGGCTGATTGTCGGCGGCTCCTCTGTCCAGCTGGCTCGCTCATCCCGAGTAGAATCTCCATGGAGTCGTCTGGGTTGTAATTGGCTGTCATCTCTTTAATTTGTTGCCTTCTTTTATGCGGCGAACTTTATTTGCAGTCACTTGTGGTTAACACTTTATGCACTTTATGCACTTGCTTGCTTCAATTGTTCATTGATTTGATTTCCACTTGTTTAATTTCCCATTTTTTTTAGTAAATAACAAGAGTTTTTAATAGCTTTAAGTTTTTAAATCACTTTATTTAAATTTAATTTTCAAGATTTTTCTCTCTCTCTTGTGGTTGGTGAGGCCTGTCGGCGGCGCTCACGGCTGGGTTGCGGCCTCGAGCGCTGCGCTTGCGATTCGACAAGGGATTGAATCGGGCGCTGGGCGAACGATGATCACGGGTCCGAATTATTACTCTTCGTATTTTTGAGCAACTGGTCTCGGCCCTTAAATGGTGTAACTTTGTTTGTTGTTGGCGCCTTCGTTACATGGGTTGTTTTGTGCCGGTCTGGCATCACGGGCGTGGCGTTCGACTATTCATCGGTATGATGGCGTGACAGCTGTTGCTCGAGTTGTTCGAGTTGGCAGCTGCCATGTGGGGGGGGTGGGCTGGAGGTGTGGACGGTAACAATAACAGTGCCTTAATTACTAACAATAAATTAACTTAACTAACAAATTTTTACATTAATATATACAATAATTTCTCTTTCTTTTTTTTTTTGCAGCTATTTTAGGACTTGGTGTGGGGAATCGGCGGCTCTCATGGTGCATGGGCCGCCTTGCCAGCTAGCTTCAGGCGCACACACATACACATCCACATGCGTAAGTATGCACCTGTCGCAATCCTCAGCTTTGGTTGAAGAAAATTATTCATCTTCCTCTTTTCTTTGCAGCCTCCGAACATCTTTGGACATCACTGGGCCTTGGAGGTGCGCCCTCTGGTGCAGATCGGCGCAGTCATGGGCCGCCGTGTGGCGGCAGCTTTCTATACTCGGGTAAGTATATTGTCAGGTTATGTTGATATAATTTTTATTTTTCTTCTTTCTTTTTAGTTGCAGGTCATCTGGAGGACTTCACTGGAGCATCGATGGACATCTTGCGGCCACATCGCAGTCGCCCCTTGGTCAGGGCAGGCACCGCCAGGGAGTAGCTGTGTAAAGGTAAGTGTATGTATTATTAATGTGTGTACATATACTAATGTATATGAAATTTATTGGCGTCGCCGGTCTTCGTGGTCATCATTGGACGTCATCATCATCATCGTTGGACATCTCTTGGACGACGCCGGCGCTCTTTGGTAATTTTAGGTGCTGCATTGGGCAGCTGTTTGGCGGCTGCAGCGCAGCCTCAGGTAAGTATGTTGTTGGTGTAGTTTTTATATATATAATATTAATATATATTTAATTGCCATGTCGCCGCATGTCATCCTGGATTATTTTGGATGCCTTCATCATCATCGTTGGACATCTCCTGGATGGCGTCGGTTATCATTGGTCAGTTATGGTGCCGCCTTGGGCAGCTGTTTGGCGGCTGCAGCGCAGTCTCAGGTAAGTGTAGTGTTTGAGTTGTTTTGTTTAATTTTCCCAATTAGAATTTGTTTGCCGTGTCGCCGCATGTCATCCTGGACTATTCTGCATGCCCTCATCATCATCGTGGGACACTTCCTGGATGGCATCAGTGATCATTGGTCAGGATTTGTGCCGCCTTGGGCGGCTGTTTGGCGGCTGCAGCGCAGCCTCAGGTAAGTATGTTGTTAGTGTAGTTTTTATATATATAATATTAATATATATTTAATTGCCATGTCGCCGCAAGTCATCCTGAATTATTTTGGATGCCTTCATCATCATCGTTGGACATCTCCTGGATGGCGTCGGTTATCATTGGTCAGTTATGGTGCCGCCTTGGGCAGCTGTTTGGCGGCTGCAGCGCAGCCTCAGGTAAGTACGTGGTTTTAGTTGTTTTTGTTTAGTTTTTACTAATTTGAATTTGTTTTCCATGTCGCCGCATGTCATCCTGGACTATTCTGCATGCCCTCATCATCATCGTGGGACACTTCCTGGATGGCATCGGTGATCATTGGTCAGGATTTGTGCCGCCTTGGGCGGCTGTTTGGCGGCTGCAGCGCAGCCTCAGGTAAGTGTGTTGATTTAATATTTTTTATATATATTTATTAATATATATTTAATTGCCATGTCGCCGCATGTCATCCTGGATTATTTTGGATGCCTTCATCATCTTCGTTGGACACTTCCTGGATGGCATCGGTGATCATTGGTCAGGATTAGTGCCGCCTTGGGCGGCTGTTTGGCGGCTGCAGCGCAGCCTCGGGTAAGTGTAGTGGTTGAGTTTATTTGTGTACATTTATTAATTCCTGTTTATTTATTTTCTATGTTATTGGCTGTCGTTATGGACTTTATTGTACTTCTGGCGCCTCATTGGGCATCTCTTGGGCAGCGTCTGTGCCCATTGGTCAGGTGGAGTGTCTAATATAAACAGTGCAGCCTTGAGGTTATTTCACTTTAGATATTGCGCACGGGTGCATAGCTTGCAGCTTGCAGCTTGCATCGGTGCGGCGTTCGCGGTTGAAATGTAGCGGAGGCGGGAGCGTTGCGGTCGCACCTCCGACGGCCTCGAGCGCTGCGCTTGCGATGCTGGCAAATCCGACCGATTACTCGTAGTTTTGAGCAACTTCTCTCGGTTTTGAAATGGCGTAACGTCTTGGTTGTTGTTGGCGCCTTTGTTACATGTGCCGGTCTGGCATCTCAGGCTTGGTGGTCGATAATTTTATCGGAAATAGCAGGGCCGCTAATCGATGGCATGTCGCCAATTAGGCTGCGGCCACGTTGGGGTAGGTTGCGTACAATAGCAAAGTGACTAGGTTAACTTACAACTAACAATAAATAATTCTTAATATTAACATATAATTTACTAACATATACACTATTTACAATTTTTTTTCTAATTTTATTTCTTATTTTTTATTTGCAGCTTTCGTGGACTTTGTGTGGGAGTATCGGCGGCATGGGCCGCCTTGCCAGCAAGCAACAGGTGTATGCAAGTAAGTATACAAACACCTGTTGCAATCCTTAGCTTTGCTTGGTTTAAACCTTCTCTTTTGCAGCCCATATCGACATCTGTGGACATCGCTGGACTTTTGGAGCAGAATGGTGCGGATTTATACTCGGGTAAGTATGTCGTCGTATATACATATATTTATTTATATATGTTTATATTTTTATTTTTTTTTTTTTTTTTTTTTTGTTGCGCCGCTGGACATCTGTGGACATCGCTGGACTTGGCTGGAGGGCATCGAGGGACATCAATGGACGCCCCTTGATCTAGTCTGGCGCCGCCAGGGGCAGCTGTGTGAAGGTGAGTAAATTGTGTAATTAGTGTATATATTTTTCTATACTACTGTGTGGACGTGTGTTTTTAGTGACATCGCCGAACTTTATGGCCATCCCTGTGCATCCCTGCATACGTTATGGGCATCGAGGGATTGGATCAGTCACAGCTATGTGCAACTGCGTGGCGGCTGCAGTGCAGCCATAGGTGAGTGATTTGGCCATATATATTTATGTATATATGTTAATTTAGGTTTGCTTTCTATGGGATCACCGATCATCCTGGACGTCGTTGAATGCCTCTGTACGCATCGTTGGACGTCTCTTGTGTGTCGTCGGTGCCCGGTGGTCAGTTTGGATGCCGCCTTGGGCGGTTGTGTGGCGGCTGACGTGCAGCCTCAGGTGATTTTTTTGTGTTTGTTTATATATTTGAATATGTATTAATTTATTTGCTTTATTGTTTATTTTCAGGTCTTCGCCGACCTATCCTTGACGTCGCTGGGAGTCTCCTGGAGGTCATCGGTGACCATTTGGTCAGGTGCTGCTCCATCTGGGGCAGCTGTGTGACAGCTGCTGTGCAGCCTCAGGTGAGTTGATTTTAGGTATTTATATATGTATTTATATATATTAATTTTATATATTTTGTTTATTTCCATGGTCTTGCCGATCATCCTTGACGTCGCTGGGAGTCTCATGGAGTTCATCGATGGCCATTTGATCAGGTACTGCTCCATTAAGGGCAGCTGCGTGGCGGCTGCAGTGCAGCCTCAGGTAAGTTATTGTATTGTTTATATATATATTTTATATATATTAATTAGTTTATTTTTATTTATTCCCATGGCTTCGCCGATCATCCTTGACGTCGCTGGGGATCTGCTGGAGGTCATCGGTGGCCATTTGGTCAGATGCTGCTCTATTTAGGGCAGCTGAGTGGCGGCTGCCGTGCAGCCTCAGGTAAGTTGTTGCATTGTTTATATATATATTTTATATATATTAATTAATTTATTTTTGTTTATTTTCAGGTCTTCGCCGAATCATCCTTGACGTCGCTGGGAGTCACCTGGAGGTCATCGGTGGCCATTTGGTCAGATGCTGCTCTATTTAGGGCAGCTGTGTGGCGGCTGCCGTGCAGCCTCAGGTAAGTTGTTGTATTGTTTATATATATATTTTATATATATTAATTAATTTATTTTTGTCTATTTTCAGGTCTTCGTCGAATCATCCTGACGTCGCTGGGGATCTGCTGGAGGTCATCGGTGGCCATTTGGTCAGGTGCTGCTCCATTTAGGGCAGCTGTGTGGCGGCTGCCGTGCAGCCTCAGGTAAGTTGTTGTATTGTTTATATATATTTTATATATATTAATTAATTTATTTTTATTTATTTCCATGGCTTCGCCGATCATCCTTGACGTCGCTGGGGATCTGCTGGAGGTCATCGGTGGCCATTTGGTCAGGTGCTGCTCCATTTAGGGCAGCTGTGTGGCGGCTGCCGTGCAGCCTCAGGTAAGTTGTTGCATTGTTTATATATATATTTTATATATATTAATTAATTTATTTTTGTTTATTTTCAGGTCTTCGCCGAATCATCCTTGACGTCGCTGGGAGTCACCTGGAGGTCATCGGTGGCCATTTGTTCAGGTGCTGCTCTATTTAGGGCAGCTGTGTGGCGGCTGCCGTGCAGCCTCAGGTAAGTTGTTGTATTGTTTATATATATATATTTTATATATATTAATTAATTTATTTTTGTTTATTTTCAGGTCTTCGCCGAATCATCCTTGACGTCGCTGGGAGTCTCCTGGAGGTCATCGGTGGCCATTTGGTCAGATGCTGCTCTATTTAGGGCAGCTGTGTGGCGGCTGCCGTGCAGCCTCAGGTAAGTTGTTGTATTGTTTTTATATATATTTTATATATATTAATTGATTTATTTTTATTTATTTCCATGGCTTCGCCGATCATCCTTGACGTCGCTGGGGATCTGCTGGAGGTCATCGGTGGCCATTTGGTCAGATGCTGCTCTATTTAGGGCAGCTGTGTGGCGGCTGCCGTGCAGCCTCAGGTAAGTTGTTGTATTGTTTATATATATATTTTATATATATTAATTTTATCTATTTTTATTTATTTCCATGGCTTCGCCGATCATCCTTGACGTCGCTGGGGATCTGCTGGAGGTCATCGGTGGCCATTTGGTCAGGTGCTGCTCCATTTAGGGCAGCTGTGTGCGGCTGCCGTGCAGCCTTAGGTGAGTTGTTGTATTGTTTTTATATATATTTTATATATATTAATTAATTTAATTTTATTTATTTCCATGGCTTCGCCGATCATCCTTGACGTCGCTGGGGATCTACTGGAGGTCATCGGAGGCCATTTGGTCAGGTGCTGCTCCATTTAGGGCAGCTGTGTGGCAACTGCCGTGCAGCCTCAGGTGAGTTTTTAATATTTATTTATATATGTATTTATATATATTAATTTATTTGCTTTTGTTTATTTTCATTTGGTCGCTGTTCTTCGTGGACTTTGCTGAGGATAATCTGAGCTCCTTTAATGCCCATTCGTCAGATGCTGCTCCATCACGGGCAGCTGTGTGGCGGCTGCAGTGCAGCCTCAGGTGAGTTGTAAGTATGGATTTGCCATTTTGTTTATTTGGTTTTAATTTAACATTTCTTTCAGTTAGTTGCGGGTGGCCAATACCAGTCCACTCTACTGCTCCGAGCGATCAGGCTGTTGGTGGCGAATCAATGGCGCCAGCTGCAAAAAGTATTAAACAGCTGGTCCATCTTCGCCTCCATACGACTGAACATTACTATGTTCATCTCTAGAGTCTTCAGCAACTGATCGCTCGGTGCTGGTTCGTCGTCATGTGCCTGGTGTCGGCCTCCTTTATTGGCAGTCCTCAGCTGTTGCTGTAATTCAGCCAAGTGCCTCTCGGCTGGATTTCGGCTTTTGCTGGCGTCGCTGCCGCTGATGCCACTGGAGGATCCGGCGCTTGTTGACGCCTATCCCTTTCCAGTGCATCGCGGATAATTTGCTGGGAGATTGCTTGATTCTGAGCAATCTCCTCATGTATGTTGATCTTGGTGGCTGATCCTCTCCTGGCCGAGGATCGCTTGCGCTGAGACTTGCGCTCCTTTCCGGCGTTACGGGTTCGTCCGAAAAGGGCCATTTTATATGGTTTGTATGAGGACTTCGCCCTCTTGGCAGCAGCATTTGCAGCACGAGCTGATGATCCGGACTTCGCCGAGGATAGCTGTTGTTGGTGCTGCTGCTGTTGTTGATGGCGGCCATTAGATTGGCCAGATGGTGCCTTTGCTGGCGTTTTGTGGCTTTCTTCGCCGCGCACTACACGGCTATAAGTTGGCTGCTTAGTAATAGTTTTAATTGTAGTATTTACTTTAGTCTTAGCCATATTTTGTGCATGCCTTTGTTGTTGTCGTTTTTGTTTGTTATTATTGTCAATAAAGTCTTTGATATTCTCTTTATTATGTTGCCTTTTATTTTGTATTAGCGCCTGTCGTTGCTTCCGTCTTAGCTGCTTTAATTCTTTAGCAGCTTTGTAGGACTGCAATCTTGACCTGGCTTCCTTGTAGACAGGACAGCCCTTATAGCTGCTAATATGCTCGCCACAGCAATTAGCGCATTTAGGGGCTGCCTGTCTAGCTTTAGTGCAGGCTGTCGAAGCGTGCTCCTCTGCACACTTCATACATTTAAATGGCCGCCTACAATAATTCTTTGTGTGGCCAAATGCCTGGCAGCGATGGCATTGAGGAGGATCGATCGGCTTGGCTAGCCTCTCGACCCTCACTGCCTGCCCGCTTAGCTCTGTGAGCTCCAGGATGCGGGTATGGCTGCCATCCATTTTAGGCTGCAATTCCACCTCAAAGACGTTCACAGGTTTGCCCGTGAAACGTTTCTTTACGTTTTTAACGTAGCGTATCTCATTCCCGAGATCTATTAGCCGCGCCTTAAGCCATTCACAGGGGGTAGAGTGGTGGATGTGCTTAATGCACACCCTATACCCCCTCTGGCTGCGCTGTTGGTGTGTGTGTAGGTGGGTGCCATCTTTATTGAGTGTCTCCATGATGGCCTCGTATGTGTGCATATTATCGCATTCAATACGAAGGCCATCATTAGCCATTGTGCGTGTAATGAATTTTCCCACTGCTGGATTGCTTTGCAGCTTATCCAGTAGTGGTACTATTTGTGGCACTGGCGGCAGAAAGACAAAAGGCACTTTAATCTTGACTTTATTGCTTTTATTGTTGTTTTCTATTTGCGGCTGCTGTTGCTGCTGCTCTTCAACTGGGCATGGCTGGCAATCCATCTCTTGCTCAGTTTGTTGTTGTTGTTGTTGTTGCTGCTGCTGCTGTTGCTGCTGTAGTTGCTGTAGTTGCTGTTGCCGTCTCTCTTTGACTCGCATTTGCAGCCTCTTAGCGTATTCGCTTTTAAACTGCGGCGTTCTGAATGATAAGTCCGAGTCAGAAAGATCTCCTTCCTCGGACTCATCCATTTCGCCGCATCTTCGCTTCAATGGCGATTGCCATGAAGCTGGCAGTTCATGCGGCAGCAATGGTGGCACATTTGAGAGCCACCGTTGTACTCCAGATGCCTTTGCTGGTGCTATTTTTGCTGTTGAAGTTGACGGCATTGTAGCCTTGGGTATGTCGTTTGCTGTTGTTGTTGCTGTTGTTGCTGTTGTTGTTGCTGCTGCTGCTTCTGCTGCTTCTGCTGCTTCTGCTGCCTCAACCACCTCGATCATCGCATCCATTCTGCGACAAAAATATTCAGCATCGTCTGAGTCTTGGCTGAGTCTATTTAATTGCTGCCTTTTTGGCTGTTGTTGTTGCTGATGCTGCTGCTGTTGTTGTTGTAGTAGTACAGCTTTTGTATTTGCACTCACGCTCCTATTTGCGTTCGTCAGTGTGTTCGCTGTCATTGTCTTTGTGCTTGCAGTCTCAGTCGAGAGGGTCTTTGTGTTTTTGTGTGAATATGTGTGGTTAAGTACTGTCTTTCCTCTCTTGCTTTGTCTCAGCTTCATTTGTAGTGGCTGTGTATGTGTGTGCGCGCTCTTCGCGCTCTTCGGCTTCATGCGACGCAGGTAAGTATTGGTTTGTATTTGTGTTAGTGTTTGAGTTTGTTGCTGCTTTTAGGCTGGGAAAGTGCGCTCTCTGGCTGCACTAAGTTTCGTGTGGCCTCTCTTAAATCTATCTGAGGCTGGTCAAGTGTGTTAGTGAGTGTGTGTGGAAGGGAATTGCGTGCCATGGCTGTTTCTCTTTCGCAATTTCTATGTGTGAGTGAAAGTGATCTTTCATCACTTTCTCCCTCCTTTCTTTCATTTTTGGCGCCTGACGCTACTTTTGGCGCCTTTTCTGGCGCTTTTTCGGCGCCTTCTCGGGACACTTTGCTGGCTTCTTAATGGAAAATATCTCCTCCAGCAATGCCAGGCTGGTCTCGTCGGCCGTTGTGTCGAAGAACGGGGTGATGGATGTGTCTGAATCAGACAAAACGGACACAATGCACTCACCGTTCTCCATAGATTCAGCTTCAGCCGCGGCTGCGGCTGATTGTCGGCGGCTCCTCTGGCCAGTGGGCTCGCTCATCCCGAGCAACATCTCCATAGAGTCGTCTGCTGTGTGCTTGGCTGCCATCGTGAAGATTTGTTGTCGTCTTTTAAGCGCCGCCAGAAATTAAATATATATATAAATATATATATTTAGCTGCACCCACATATATATATATATATATATATGTATATATATATGTCACTTTTTATTAAAGTTTTGTCTTTAATTTATTTGCTTTAATTTTGTTTTAAATTGTTTTCTGTCCCATTTATAGAAATAAGAACACTTATTATTTGCGTTTTAATTTGTCACTTAAACTTTTTTATTTCACTTTAGATATTGCGCACGGGTGCATAGCTTGCAGCTTGCATATGCATCGGTGCGGCGTTCGCGGTTGAAATGTAGCGGAGGCGGGAGCGTTGCGGTCGCACCTCCGACGGCCTCGAGCGCTGCGCTTGCGATGCTGGCAAATCCGACCGATTACTCGTAGTTTTGAGCAACTTCTCTCGGTTTTGAAATGGCGTAACGTCTTGGTTGTTGTTGGCGCCTTTGTTACATGTGCCGGTCTGGCATCTCAGGCTTGGTGGTCGATAATTTTATCGGAAATAGCAGGGCCGCTAATCGATGGCATGTCGCCAATTAGGCTGCGGCCACGTTGGGGTAGGTTGCGTACAATAGCAAAGTGACTAGGTTAACTTACAACTAACAATAAATAATTCTTAATATTAACATATAATTTACTAACATATACACTATTTACAATTTTTTTTCTAATTTTATTTCTTATTTTTTATTTGCAGCTTTCGTGGACTTTGTGTGGGAGTATCGGCGGCATGGGCCGCCTTGCCAGCAAGCAACAGGTGTATGCAAGTAAGTATACAAACACCTGTTGCAATCCTTAGCTTTGCTTGGTTTAAACCTTCTCTTTGCAGCCCATATCGACATCTGTGGACATCGCTGGACTTTTGGAGCAGAATGGTGCGGATTTATACTCGGGTAAGTATGTCGTCGTATATACATATATTTATTTATATATGTTTATTTTATTTTTTTTTTTTTTTTTTTTTTTTTTTTGTTGCGCCGCTGGACATCTGTGGACATCGCTGGACTTGGCTGGAGGGCATCGAGGGACATCAATGGACGCCCTTGATCTAGCTCTGGCGCCGCCAGGCAGCTGTGTGAAGGTGAGTAAATTGTGTAATTAGTGTATATATTTTTCTATACTACTGTGTGGACGTGTGTTTTTAGTGACATCGCCGAACTTTATGGCCATCCCTGTGCATCCCTGCATACGTTATGGGCATCGAGGGATTGGATCAGTCACAGCTATGTGCAACTGCGTGGCGGCTGCAGTGCAGCCATAGGTGAGTGATTTGGCCATATATATTTATGTATATATGTTAATTTAGGTTTGCTTTCTATGGGATCACCGATCATCCTGGACGTCGTTGAATGCCTCTGTACGCATCGTTGGACGTCTCTTGTGTGTCGTCGGTGCCCGGTGGTCAGTTTGGATGCCGCCTTGGGCGGTTGTGTGGCGGCTGACGTGCAGCCTCAGGTGTTTTTTTTGTGTTTGTTTATATATTTGAATATGTATTAATTTATTTGCTTTATTGTTTATTTTCAGGTCTTCGCCGACCTATCCTTGACGTCGCTGGGAGTCTCCTGGAGGTCATCGGTGACCATTTGGTCAGGTGCTGCTCCATCTGGGGCAGCTGTGTGACAGCTGCTGTGCAGCCTCAGGTGAGTTGATTTTAGTTATTTATATATGTATTTATATATATTAATTTTATATATTTTTGTTTATTTCCATGGTCTTGCCGATCATCCTTGACGTCGCTGGGAGTCTCATGGAGTTCATCGATGGCCATTTGATCAGGTACTGCTCCATTAAGGGCAGCTGCGTGGCGGCTGCAGTGCAGCCTCAGGTAAGTTATTGTATTGTTTATATATATATTTTATATATATTAATTAGTTTATTTTTATTTATTCCCATGGCTTCGCCGATCATCCTTGACGTCGCTGGGGATCTGCTGGAGGTCATCGGTGGCCATTTGGTCAGATGCTGCTCTATTTAGGGCAGCTGAGTGGCGGCTGCCGTGCAGCCTCAGGTAAGTTGTTGCATTGTTTATATATATATTTTATATATATTAATTAATTTATTTTTGTTTATTTTCAGGTCTTCGCCGAATCATCCTTGACGTCGCTGGGAGTCACCTGGAGGTCATCGGTGGCCATTTGGTCAGATGCTGCTCTATTTAGGGCAGCTGTGTGGCGGCTGCCGTGCAGCCTCAGGTAAGTTGTTGTATTGTTTATATATATATTTTATATATATTAATTAATTTATTTTTGTCTATTTTCAGGTCTTCGTCGAATCATCCTGACGTCGCTGGGGATCTGCTGGAGGTCATCGGTGGCCATTTGGTCAGGTGCTGCTCCATTTAGGGCAGCTGTGTGGCGGCTGCCGTGCAGCCTCAGGTAAGTTGTTGTATTGTTTATATATATTTTATATATATTAATTAATTTATTTTTATTTATTTCCATGGCTTCGCCGATCATCCTTGACGTCGCTGGGGATCTGCTGGAGGTCATCGGTGGCCATTTGGTCAGGTGCTGCTCCATTTAGGGCAGCTGTGTGGCGGCTGCCGTGCAGCCTCAGGTAAGTTGTTGCATTGTTTATATATATATTTTATATATATTAATTAATTTATTTTTGTTTATTTTCAGGTCTTCGCCGAATCATCCTTGACGTCGCTGGGAGTCACCTGGAGGTCATCGGTGGCCATTTGTTCAGGTGCTGCTCTATTTAGGGCAGCTGTGTGCGGCTGCCGTGCAGCCTCAGGTAAGTTGTTGTATTGTTTATATATATATATTTTATATATATTAATTAATTTATTTTTGTTTATTTTCAGGTCTTCGCCGAATCATCCTTGACGTCGCTGGGAGTCTCCTGGAGGTCATCGGTGGCCATTTGGTCAGATGCTGCTCTATTTAGGCAGCTGTGTGCGCTGCCGTGCAGCCTCAGGTAAGTTGTTGTATTGTTTTTATATATATTTTATATATATTAATTGATTTATTTTTATTTATTTCCATGGCTTCGCCGATCATCCTTGACGTCGCTGGGGATCTGCTGGAGGTCATCGGTGGCCATTTGGTCAGATGCTGCTCTATTTAGGGCAGCTGTGCGGCTGCCGTGCAGCCTCAGGTAAGTTGTTGTATTGTTTATATATATATTTTATATATATTAATTTTATCTATTTTTATTTATTTCCATGGCTTCGCCGATCATCCTTGACGTCGCTGGGGATCTGCTGGAGGTCATCGGTGGCCATTTGGTCAGGTGCTGCTCCATTTAGGGCAGCTGTGTGGCGGCTGCCGTGCAGCCTTAGGTGAGTTGTTGTATTGTTTTTATATATATTTTATATATATTAATTAATTTAATTTTATTTATTTCCATGGCTTCGCCGATCATCCTTGACGTCGCTGGGGATCTACTGGAGGTCATCGGAGGCCATTTGGTCAGGTGCTGCTCCATTTAGGGCAGCTGTGTGGCAGCTGCCGTGCAGCCTCAGGTGAGTTTTTAATATTTATTTATATATGTATTTATATATATTAATTTATTTGCTTTTGTTTATTTTCATTTGGTCGCTGTTCTTCGTGGACTTTGCTGAGGATAATCTGAGCTCCTTTAATGCCCATTCGTCAGATGCTGCTCCATCACGGGCAGCTGTGTGGCGGCTGCAGTGCAGCCTCAGGTGAGTTGTAAGTATGGATTTGCCATTTTGTTTATTTGGTTTTAATTTAACATTTCTTTCAGTTAGTTGCGGGTGGCCAATACCAGTCCACTCTACTGCTCCGAGCGATCAGGCTGTTGGTGGCGAATCAATGGCGCCAGCTGCAAAAAGTATTAAACAGCTGGTCCATCTTCGCCTCCATACGACTGAACATTACTATGTTCATCTCTAGAGTCTTCAGCAACTGATCGCTCGGTGCTGGTTCGTCGTCATGTGCCTGGTGTCGGCCTCCTTTATTGGCAGTCCTCAGCTGTTGCTGTAATTCAGCCAAGTGCCTCTCGGCTGGATTTCGGTTTTTTGCTGGCGTCGCTGCCGCTGATGCCACTGGAGGATCCGGCGCTTGTTGACGCCTATCCCTTTCCAGTGCATCGCGGATAATTTGCTGGGAGATTGCTTGATTCTGAGCAATCTCCTCATGTATGTTGATCTTGGTGGCTGATCCTCTCCTGGCCGAGGATCGCTTGCGCTGAGACTTGCGCTCCTTTCCGGCGTTACGGGTTCGTCCGAAAGGGCCATTTTATATGGTTTGTATGAGGACTTCGCCCTCTTGGCAGCAGCATTTGCAGCACGAGCTGATGATCCGGACTTCGCCGAGGATAGCTGTTGTTGGTGCTGCTGCTGTTGTTGATGGCGGCCATTAGATTGGCCAGATGGTGCCTTTGCTGGCGTTTTGTGGCTTTCTTCGCCGCGCACTACACGGCTATAAGTTGGCTGCTTAGTAATAGTTTTAATTGTAGTATTTACTTTAGTCTTAGCCATATTTTGTGCATGCCTTTGTTGTTGTCGTTTTTGTTTGTTATTATTGTCAATAAAGTCTTTGATATTCTCTTTATTATGTTGCCTTTTATTTTGTATTAGCGCCTGTCGTTGCTTCCGTCTTAGCTGCTTTAATTCTTTAGCAGCTTTGTAGGACTGCAATCTTGACCTGGCTTCCTTGTAGACAGGACAGCCCTTATAGCTGCTAATATGCTCGCCACAGCAATTAGCGCATTTAGGGGCTGCCTGTCTAGCTTTAG
>CAUIUS010000168.1:0-32366 GCA_961210405.1 Drosophila mercatorum | reverse complement strand
CTCGTCCCATCTCCCTATGAGTGAGGATCCAACGGACCTCTTAGCATTGAGCCCCGGGCACTTCCTGGTCGGAGGCCCCTCGTATCTATTGCAGGCCGAGGTCCATGCCGAGCCCATGTCCTTGATCAATCGGTGGCAGCGTTTGAAGGCAATCCATCACAGCTTTGCCTCCGCTGGAAGGACGAATACGTGAAGGAGCTCCACAAGCGGAATAAATGGAAAACGCCAACTCGCTGCCTTCAGATGGGTGACCTGGTCATCATTTCAGAGGACAACCTGCCACCTACCGAATGGCGCTTAGGACGGGTGGAGTGCGCGCACTCGGGCGTCGACGGCTTGGTTCGCGTCGTCGATGTTCGAACCTCGCGGGGACCATCCGACGACCTGTGACGAAGCTCATGTGCTGCAGAGTGAGCCTGAGGTACCCCGACGAAGCACAAACCCCCCTCCGGATCCTTTATGTGCTGTCTCCATGTCCGCGTTCCAGTGTCCGCTCTTTCAAGCTCCCCACACTAACTAATCCATTTCGTTTACTGTCTGATTCCAGCCAAGCACTTTTTTCCGCAGCAATATGGCTCCGACTCGGTCCTCGATCGCTCGACCTAACAAACCCGCCCCCGGGTAGATTCTTACCGGTGTCGAGTGTGCCGCGGAGTTCACGCACTCCGTCAGTGCCGGCGGTTCCTCAACCTGAGCGCTGAGAAACGCCTGAGAGCAGTGCTCGTCAACCGCTACGCCCGAACTGCTTAGCCCACGAGCATTCGGGGGGGGGGTCTTGCCGAAGCTCAGAGGGATGTCGTCGGTGTGGTCAATCCCACCACCCCTTCTCCACATGGCGGATCGACCGTCTCGGCGCGGATCGCCAGTTCCCCACTGTGATCACCGCCGTCCCAGATCTCCTAGGCGGCGATCGGTTGAATCCTCCTATCGCCCGGCGGCAGTCACAGCATCGCAGGCGCCCACGATGCTGTCACCCCCCAATCCAGGACGACGACGCTGATGCCCACCGCGATGATCCGGATCGGTGACGGGACGAAGCAATTTGAGACCCGAGCGCTGCTGAACGCTTGCGCCCCCGTGAGCCTAATCAATGGCTCGTTTGCCAAGGCCCTCGGACTGGCTGTCACTCGGGTCGGGGACGACAAAGCTTGCTCAGCTCTAATCGAGTCCAAGAGCGACTCGGCTCTTCGGAAGGCGCTCATGCTCAAGGTGGAGCCCGATCTGTGCATCCGCACGCCTAACCGCGAGGCTCCCGAGACGGTGCGAGGGAAGTTCGTCCTGGCGGATCCGACTTTCTACCGGCCTGGGTCTATCTCCGTGGTTCTGGGTGCAGACCTCTATCCTGAGGTCTAGGTGCTCCAGAACGCTGCCGTTCCCTATCCAATCATATGGCTAGTGTGGCAATTGCAACTTGTTGCAAGGGGGGCGGCATGTTCACACCACAGGGTGATCAGGGGGAACCAACAGCTGAGGATTTTTATTGTACGAGAAGGCGGGAACACTGGAATCTCGTAATCTTACATTTATCTCCTACTGAATTTTAATAAAGAGTGAATTGTGCTACATCAAAACCGCGCGTTATCTTTTGTTACGCGATCCACCCACGCCAATTACTTATTCAGGCCAGTCCGCCCTTCCCAAACAGTATGAATGTAATAATGTATGAATGTATGGATGTAGAATGTATGAATGTATGAATGTATTAATGTATGAACGTTTGAATGTATGAATGTATGAATGTATGATGTATGATGTATTAATGTATGAATGTAAAAATGTATGAATGCATGAATGTATGAATGTATGAATGTATGAATGTATGAATGTATGAATGTATGAATGTATGAATGTATGAATGTATGAATGTATGAATGTATGAATGTATGAATGTATGAATGTATGAATGTATGAATGTATGAATGTATGAATGTAATAATGTATGAATGTATGGATGTAGAATGTATGAATGTATGAATGTATTAATGTATGAACGTTTGAATGTATGAATGTATGAATGTATGATGTGATGTATTAATGTATGAATGTAAAAATGTATGAATGCATGAATGTATGAATGTATGAATGTATGAATGTAGAATGTATGAATGTATGAATGTGAATGTATGAATGTATGAATGTATGAATGTATGAATGTATGAATGTATGAATGTATGAATGTATGAATGTATGAATGTATGAATGTATGAATGTATGAATGTATGAATGTATGAATGTATGAATGTATGAATGTATGAATGTATGAATGTATGATGTATGATGTATTAATGTATGAATGTAAAAATGTATGAATGCATGAATGTATGGAATGTATGAAAGGGTGAATGTATGAATATATGAATGTATGAATGTATGAATTTATGAATGTATGAATGTAAATGTAGAATGTATGAATGTATGAATGATGAATGTATGAATGTATGAATGTAGAATGTATGAATGTGCAATGTATGAATGTATGAATGTATGAATGTATGAATGTTTTAATGTATGAATGTATGAATTTATGAATGTATGAATGTATAATGTATGAATGTATGAATGTATGAATGTATGAATGTATGAATGTTGAATGTATGAATGTATGAATGTATAATGTATGAATTATGAATGTATGAATGTATGAATGTATGAATTTTTAATGTATGAATGTATGAATTTATGAATGTATGAATGTATAATGTATGAATGTATGAATGTATGAATGTTTTTGTGAATGTATGAATTATGAATGTGAATGTATAATGTATGAATGTATGAATGTATGAATGTATGAATGTTTTAATGTATGAATGTATGAAATTTATGAATGTATGAATGTATAATGTATGAATGTATAATGTATGAATGTTTATGAATGTATGAATGTATAAGGAATGTATGAATGTATGAATGTATAAAATGTATGAATGTATGAATGTATGAATGTATGAATGTATGAATGTATGAATGTATGAATGTATGAATGTATGAATGAGGAATGTTGAATGTTGAATGTATGAATGTATGAATGTATGAATGTATGAATGTATAATGTATGAATGTATGATGTATGATGTATGTTTGAATGTATGTGTCCTGTCAAAAGGGCTTGGTAATATATACCGTATAAAAAAGCAACTTGTGGACTACAACAAGCAGCTTGCCGACAACGAAGTCTTTTGAGTACTGATTTAATGCAACTTCAAACAAGCTAGTGGGCAAAGAGCTCGCACAGAGACCAGAACATCTAGCGGAGCACTCCATCCCGCTCTCGTCGTCTCGTGCTGCTCTTTACAGTGCCTAATGAATTTCATGCACCTTACAGCCTAAAGCCTGACATTATGCCCAATTAAATGACTGAACATCGGCCGCGTTGAAAGGCCGCAGGGCTTCAACTTCACTTAATCTTAAACTAAACTATGTAATGGGCAAGGAGCAATGCGATGAATTGGGCGTTTGTATGTTCCCGATTTGGTCTTTATGACCAGCACTCGCCGAGCATCCTCTGCTGAGGCGGGCGTTGTCCTCCCACGGGGACGACTGTGCCGACTTCCACGTTCCCGACTTCGCGTCCACTTGCTCCTTTGCGCAGACGGGAAGGTAGTCCCGGGACCAGTCGTCCAGAAAGCCGTTGATTCTTGATGTCAGCGCCATCTTTTAAGTATGGCAGCCTGACATCGTCGATTGGCTGCGTTGATGCGGGTGGCAGCGGCACGAGCGTTGCGCCGACCAGCAGATGAGCTGGGGTGAGCACCTCGCCGTCGTTTGGGTTGCTGCTGGGAGCGATGATCGGCCCGCGAATTGAGAATGGCTCCACCTCGACGAGCACCGTTGCCAACTCGTCCTGGCGCAGCACGCGCTGCCATTCCTTGAGCAACAGGCCTTTCGCCGACTTCACGCTGCTTCCCACAGGCCGCCGAAATGCGGCGCTTGTGGGGGAATGAAAAAACCTTCCCCCTTCCGGATAGTTTGAATCGCACCCGGGGGCTGAAATTCCGAAAAACGAGGTGCGGCCGCACCCACGAAGGGGCATTGCCGACAGCTTCCTGACAAGGCCACGTCGAAAAAACCTAGATAAACACATCAGAAAGGTGGTAGGGTTGACGGTTACAAGCTCAAAAGTACAGCCTTGAAGTGAAGCGAAAATGGCAATATATCTTAACGGGCCTTTCCCCCCCAAACCTCAACGAAACAAAAAATTTGCCAAAAATCCCCCCCGCTGATCTCAAAAGGGTTTTTTCGCGGGAAACGATAACGGGGTTATATCAAACAATACGCATCTTCCACTGCCCGCCCTTACAATCACCCAGGCGTTTAAGTAATCCCATAGGACCTTAAATTGGCATAAGGCTTGATGCAAATGCTCTAAATAGAGGGACAAATCGACATTTTTTTGGCGCAGCAAGGGGGAATTTTGGGATTAGCCAATGGCGCTTTTAAACGACCTCCACCCCCACCAAAAAACACGCCATGTTGGTGAGAGGCAGGAAGGGCCAGTTTTTAAGAGTCGGTTAAAAATGTGGATTTTTTTTTCAACTTTAGCGAATTCTGTATGCTAACACGATCCCAAGAAAGGAAACAATTCAGAAACTGAAGGAATAAAGATACATGTTTTCGTTTTCCTTTATGAAGCGGAACATGTTTATCGGATCAGCCTTGAAAGGAAGATAAGCTTCTATTAATGGCGTGATGGAATTCAATCTCCTCAACTGCAACCGTAGTAAAAGCGCCCCGCCATCTAACGACCCCAATTCCTTCGACAGCAATATGTGGGTTTGCGGGCCCAATTCTTCTGAATGTTGAAAAAATGACGGTCCGCCAAACCAGATTGAAGATCAAGTTCTTCAACGAACACCCCGAACACTATGTCCGCAGGGTTGTCTTTTTTTTTGGGGACGACGCCGGAGGTTTGGCTGTCAATCCGAATGGTTGCTACTGATTGGCAAAAATGGGTTCAAGTTTTGAGGCTTTTGCAGCCAATGAAAAACAACCTGGGAGTCTGACCAAAAAACAACTTTGTCTAATGGACAGTCAATTTTGTCTTTACCGCGTCCCACACGGTAGCAATAACCCCGCACCCGTTCGCCGCGGCCGTTTCGTTTTCAGTGGGGCTATTTTGGACTTCGATTACAACCGATCCCTCAACTATTTGCACTGTACGAAGACAACAGCCGTGGCTTTTGGGAATCAGCAAGCCAGGATTGACGCCTTTTTGTTTAAGCATCCCCGTAACGAGGATACAAAGCTTTTAATTCTAAAAAACGTTGGTCACTTTCCAACTCTTGTATCTTTTTGGCGGTAGTTGGTCATCCCATCCAAGCATTCAACCACATTTCCGTATCAGGCCCTTTTCCCGAGTTAAAACCGGACTTAGAAACCAAAGGGATCGTATAATCGTGCCAAAAACGATAGAACGGACCGCTTGGTAGGATTCGAATCCTTGTAGATTCCATTGTATTTGAACACGTCAGCCTTCGGATTCCAAATTAATCCCAAGGTTTTTGTGTCTTCGTGATGACCAATGACAATGTTGTCCTCTGCTGATTGAGCTGCAAGTTTCTACATTTGGGACACCATTTTGTAAGAGGGAACCCAAAACCCCTTGAAGATTTGCGTTTAAACGCATGCAACAAGCATAACTCCCCCAGTGCTGTCGATCCTGTCAGCAAATCATCGACATAAAAGTGGGAGTTGGACCGGTCGGCTGGGGATGGAAGCATGAAATTCGCTCAGATACTTTAGGCATGAACTGCAAAAAGGGCCAGCAGCTGCCCCATACGTTACTGTATTTAAGCGAAAAATTTGTAACGGGTCAGGGTTTTTCTCCACACAACAAGTTGAAATTGCGCTGGGACTCGTCTAATTCTATTTGACGGTACTTTTTTGCTGTGTCTGCGGTTGCACCCAAGGGGGAAGAAAAAACAGCAACTTTTCCCCATAACTGAGGCTGAATAGTGGACCCACCATGAAGATCATTCAGCGACAATTGAAAGACGATTTGCTAGAGGATAACACTCCCCGGAGCCGTTGACGAGCTGTGCGGTCTTAGCACGCATTGGTACGGAATGAAGAATGCGGTTTTTGGGAATTGATTATCTGTCGGACTCATAGACCCAAGGCCAATCCCCTTCATGAAGTAAAGTACGGGGGAATGTCATCTTCTTGAAATTCTTCTCTCCAGAGCCATAAACCCGTCTTTTGGCTATGTCATATGACATACCTAGACTTGCGGACTAGATTTAAATGGCAACGACATTGGTCGACCCAGGTGGTTTGGCGAATAGTTCAAAAAAAGGACTTCTGGGGATACAAATTTGAATCAATTGTATTAGGTTTGTCTACTCCCCAGAACTTTCGAACGATCGAGTCTACATAGATCTGGGGTCCTTCACAACGCTCATTGGTTGAAAACGGGCGGCTTTTTCCCTTCGCAAAACGACCGACACTATCAACCAAAGCGTGTTTTTACTTTTTAATTTCCCCTTTATTCGGCCTTCTCTTAATACATAAAAAAAGATATCGGCACCAAAACATATAAAGCGTTGTGGCTTGTGGAACTGACGATCGGGTAACTGCACGCATCAGGCACAGTGATCTTCCGTGTTTCTGGGGTTGATCGACGTTTGGACGGAGGATACCAAAATCGTCATGATTTTGTGCGTCCGACGATAGGGACCGGAGGATCCAAAATCGTCATGATTTGTGTGTCGTCCGTTGAAAATATCGATTTGAACACTGTGACTAACATTGACTCACAGTTAGCAATCCCAAAACTGAAAAACCCCTTTTTTTGTTTCTTCAATTTTAAGTTAGCTAACTCCTCAGTGATGAAGTTTACCTGAGACCCGGGAGTTAAGAGGGCTCTAGCTAACGATATGATCCTGATTGATCTTTTACTCTGACAAGCAGTTCCAGGAGAACTTGGTCGGGGCCATTGCGTGGTTTACAGCTGAAAGCTGTGTCGCAATGGGCCTGGAGTTTGGGATAGCCTTGGGGCAGTCTAGGAGTCCCCGGGTATTTTTTTAGCATTGTGATGGGGCTTAGAGCAAACACGACGTGAGCTGATTTACGGTCTACCGAATGTCCTATTCGAAGCAGTTTATAAAAGGAAAACTTTTGGAATTGAAATCGATGCTGGCAGGGTTTTGCTGCGAATGATGAACAAGACTGGACATAGTGATCATCAGATTTGCAAAAAACACACTTATTGATTTGGGAGCGACTTGGGGCAACGGCTAATGACTTTTTTCCACCCTTTTTCCGCTGTCATGGGTGTCTTAGACCTACCCCGCATGCGAAGAGACTTCTTCACAGTCAAATGCTGATAGCGTCTTTTTTAATGCCTTCAAAATTTCCACAATGCAAGTTTGTTGTGCCCCAGTTCTCTTCCCATCTTGAGCGTGTGCCAGTGTCTACCTTACTCATTACTAAATGTATTAACATGGCATTGGAAATATTTTTAACGACCTAGCGAAAACAGCGATTCAAAAATGGCACGCCCCGAATCAATCATCTTCCCAAAGATGCGGGAGGGTGCAAATAGGGGTGTTAAACAGCTTGGAGATGCTTTTTAAAAAAATTGGTTGTCATACACTGTTTTTAAAGCCTTTAAAGTTTTTGGGAATTATCATCTGTTACCTGATAACCCTTAACGTCCCCGTGCTTCTCGATCTGGGCCCGACAACAAATGATTAAACCTTATGTCAACTAAGTTTCAAACAGACTATAAATTTTTTTGTATTCGGAATACTTCCATAAATTTTTGGGAATTTAATGTATAGATTTCTAGTATGTGACACGGAGCTAATCATGGTCGAATTGGCATGATTTCGGTTTTTGGGTTGAACACCCCTCGCTTCATTAGTAGGGCCTTGGTTGTGACACACAACTCCTCTAATGATGATCGGGGCCAAATCTGATTTAATGTCGTCAGTTCTTGCGTATTTTAAACGCTTTCTATATATCGGTTTAATATTTCTAATCGACATTCGATTTCAAAGGGGCTCACCGATTTTGTCTGTTTTTAACGATTTGTTGATAGGGGTTAATGTTTTAACGTTTTATAGGCATTCAGCAGGCTTTCAATCCGCGCTGATGATGACTCGTCCATAGACCGATTCTTTCCTCGCTTGCCAGTCATGATTCTAAAAATGTTATTCAATTGAAAAATTTAATTTAAACCCGACTTATAAGCAAGCAAAGGGGATTCGAATAATACCCCTGCGTTCGGTCGATGCCTATGTGTTATACGTTAGCTAGTTGTATAGGGGATGTTTAAACGATTGTAAATATACCTTGTTTTCAGCAATACAACCCCCACGTTTGATCGTGAGGTCGAACCTTCACTAACACGTTCGATGCGCACAATGAATAAGCAAGTTGGGGTACAGATGAAAGGCCGAACTTCAAAACAGAGGACAAAAAGAGCTGGTGAGTGCCGAGCGTATAACGGATGCGCACAACGATCAGCGCAAGGGGGGACGTCCAACCGAACCCAACAGCGGACCAAAACTGGTAGCGCCGAGCATGCCCCTAAAAAGGATGCGCAAAACGAGAGCGCAAGGGGGAGCGCAAATGCACACCGAACTTCCAACAGCGGACAAAAAAAACTGGTGAGGCTGAGCATGCACTAAAAAAGTTTGATGCGCCCGGAGCGCAAGGGGGCGCAAATCCCAGCCGAACTTCAACACGGACAACAAAAGCTGGTAGCGCCGAGCATGCCCCCAATTTTGATGCGCCCGAAAGCGCAACGACGACAAAGGGCGGATAGCAACAAAAATTTTCGCTCTCCCCCAAGCGAGCGCACACAACAACGATTGGCGACCAATAATAGGCAACTAGCGAAGATTTTAAAGGGTCGATTTGAGCACAAAGGCGGCAAAGCGTTGAAACGGTTTCTTATTTTTTTTTCCTTTTTACACAGAGGTGAACTTTTGGCCCCGTTTTGACTCTATGTTGTAAAACGGGGCAGACAGGGGTCAATGTTTAATTATTTTGACAATATATATGTATGTACAAAAACCAAGTTAACTTTATTGATAGGCATATACACATGTACATGGTTTACCGGGGTTTAAAAAACTGCATGTCTCGTTACTTTATTGAATTTAGAACACTCGGTATATGTACGTATAACACTATGTATTCCCTGATTAAGTGCAATCCTTTAATCCTCCTGTATGTAATCAACCGATGTCACCTGCTGTTGAAGAGTCCCCCGGGGGAAAAATGTCCTGTAAAAAGGGCTTGGTAATAATATCATAAAAAAAAGCAACTTGCGGTCTTAACCGCAGCCCGCCCGAAGTTTTTTTGGATGTTTAATGCAACTTCAAATTTAAAGCAGTGGGCAAAGAGCCGCCAGAGACCCGAACATCTGCGGGGCACCCCATCCCGCCTCGTCGCTTCGTGCTGCTCTTTAAAATTGCCTAATGAATTTCATACCTTACAGCCTAAAGCCTGACATTATGCCCAATTAAATGACTGAACATCGGCCGCGTTGAAAGGCCGCGGGCTTCAACTTCCAATCTTAAACTAAACTATGTAATGGGCGGGAGAAAGCGATGAATTGGGCGTTTGTATTTTGTTTGGTCTTTATGACCAGCACTGCCGGCATCCTCTGCTGAGGCGGGCGTTTCCTCTCCCACGAGGACGACTGTCCCGATTTCCCACGTTCCTCGACTCCCCGGTCCACTTGCCCCTTTGCTGCAGACTGAGCAGGAGCCCCGGGTCTGTCCGCCTCTTGATTTTTGATGTCACCCGCCATTTTTTTTAAGTATGGCAGCCTGACTCGTCGATTGGCTGCGTTGATGCGGGTGGCACGGCACGAGCGTTGCGCCGACCAGCAGATGAGCTGGGGTGAGCACCTCGCCGTCGTTTGGGTTGCTGCTGGGAGCGATGATCGGCCGCAATTTGGGGAAAATGGCCTCCACCTTGACGACACCGTTGCCAACCGTCCTGGCGCAGCACTGCGCGCCAATTCCTTGAGAACGGGCCCTTTTCGCCGACTTCACCGCTGTTTCCCCACAGGCCGCCGAAATGCGGCGCTTGGGGGGAATGAAAAAACTCCTTTCCCCCGTTCCGCAGCATATGTTTGAATCGCAGCTGAATTGGCGCTGAAATTGGCCCAAAGTTGCCAGCGTGCGAGCCCCCCCACGTTGGTGGCATTGTCGCAAATTTGAAAAGGCCCACGCGACCAATGAACCTAGATAAACACATCAGAAGGTGGTAGAGGTTAGATCGGTTACAAGCCATATGTACACCCTTTAGAAGTGAAGCAGACGAATATGGAAAATTCATCTTAACGGGCGTTTTGCCCCGAATCCTCAACGCAAATTTGACCACAAAGCCCCTCCGCTGATCTCAAAGGGTTTGTTCGCGTGTAAACGATCCGGGCTTATATCGAAAGCAATCCCGCATTTTCCCACCCCACTGCATACCTCTCGAGCTTGATCACCCAGAGCTGTTGCCAAGTAATCCCATCGGGACCATTAAATTGGCATGACAGTGCGTGTGATGCAAATGCCTAAATAGAGTGTGACAAATCGACACTTTTGGCAGCACGGGAACTTGGCATTATGCGCTAATGGCGTTTTCATCAAACGACCTCCTCCCCGCAAACCACAAGACACGCTTGCCATGTTGGTGGGGTGCAGGAAGGGGCCCGTTTTTGAAGAGTTTGCAAAATGCGGATTTTTTAATTTTTCAATTTCTTGAGCGAATTCTTTTGAATCACAGATACTCCAAAAAAGGCAAAACAATTCAGAAACTGAAGGAATCAAAATACATGTTTCGCTCCTTCCATTGATGAAGCGGAACATGAAGCGATTATGCGGATCAGCCGGGGAAGATATAGTTTTATTAATGGCGTGAGGGAAATTTCACGATTCCCAACTGCAACCGTAGTAAAGGCAGCTCTTCGCCTATCTAACGACCAATTCCTTCGACAGCTTAATATGTGGGTTTGCTGGCCACCCTGAATGTTGTAAAATGAGGTCCGAAAAAAAGATTAAGATCAAGTTCTTCAACTGAACATCCCGGGACATTTGCCCGCGGGGTTGTCTTTTGTTGGGAATGACGCCGGGGAGACATTGGCGTCAACCCCGAATGGTTGCTATATTGGCAACAAATGGGTTCAAGTTATTTGAGTGCATTTGCAGCCAATAAAGAAACCCCTCTGACCAAAAACAACTTTGTCTAATGGAGTGAATTTCTTTACCGCGTCCCCCCGGTGCTAATAACCCGCAGCCCCCAGTTCAAGCCGCGGCACTGATTTCGTTTTCAGTGGGGCTACTTTGGACGATTACAACCATACCCCCCTTTTGCACTCGTACTTAGACAACAGCCGTAGGCTTTTGTTGACGCATCAGCAAAGCCATGGACTTGAAGCCTCTTGCTTTAAGCATGCCAGTAACAGGTATACACAAAGCATTTAATTCTGAAAAACGTTGGCCCTGCTTCCAACTCTTGTATCATTTTGGCAGGTAGTTGGTCATCCCATCCAACATTCAACCACATTTCCTGTATCAGGCCCTTTTGCACGAGTTACAATGGGACTTAGCAAATAGGGATCGTATAATCGTGCCACAAACGATAGAACGGACCGCTTGGTGGGATTCAAATCTCTTTGATTCCCATGGTGTATCTGAACATAGCCTTCGGTTTCCCAAATTAATCCCAAGTCTTTGTGTCTTCGTGATGACCAAGCAATGTTGTCCTCTGCTGATTGAGCTGAAGTTTTTACAGTTGGACGACCATTTTGAAGATGGAAGCCAAAACCCCTTGAAGGATTGCGAAAACGTGCAACAAGCATAACCCCTCGGCTTCTGATCCTGTCAACAAATCATAAATAAAAGCGAGTTGGACCGAGCTGCAGCTGGGTGAGTGGAAGCATGTAATTCGCTCAGATACTTTAGGCATCGAACTGCAAAAATGGCGCAGCAGTGTCCCATACGTTACTGGCGAAAAATTTGTAACGGGTCAGTGAGCTTTTCTCCACACAAAAGTTAAAAGTTGCGCTGGGACTCATCTAATTCTATTTGACGGTACATTTTGCTATGTCTGCGGGGGCCCAACGGGCGAAAACGCAACGTTTCCCATAACTGAGGCGAATCGTCGGACCCCCTGGGAATCATTCAGCTACAACTGAAAGACGTTTGCGGGCATGAACACTCGGACCCGGGACGAGCTGGCGGTCTTCCCGCATTGGTACGGAATGAAGCAATGCGGCTCTCTCGGAATCTGATTATCTGTCGGACCATATGCCCCAAGACCAAGTATCTTCATGAAGTCAATGTACATGGGCCAAATGTCATCTTCTTTGCATTCATCTCTCCAGAGCCATGAACCGTCGTTTGGCTATGTCATAGACTACCTAGACTGTGGACTAGTTTTAAAATTTTAACGACACTCGAGCCGCCCCGGGAGGGGGTTTTGGCGAATAGTCTCTAAAAGGACTTCTCCCGCTTTGAATTTAAATTTTGTATTAGGTTTGTCTTCTAACTCCCAGAACTTTCAAGATCGAGTCTAAAGTCTCGTCCTTCACAACGCTCTTTAAAAGGGTTGAGGAACGGGCGGCTACTTCCTTCGCGACAACGACCAGACACATCAACCAAAGACGGTTGGGTGTTGGACTGTTGCTATTCCTTTATTGGGCCCTTCTCTTAATACATAAAAAAGATATCGGCACCGAAGATACAAGGTTTGGTTGTGGAACGACGATCAGCTAACTCCCGCTATCGGACGTGATTTTCCCATAATTTTCCCCAGGTTGATACGACGATATGGCCCGGAATCCAAAACGGCGTTTGTGTCGTCCGTTCGGAGGCTATCGATGTCTGAACACTGTACTAACGATTGGCTGACAGTTAGCAATACCCAATAAGTTAATCCCCCTTTTTACCTCTTCAATTGTAGCTTAGCTAACTCCTCAGTGATGAATTTTACCGAGAGCCGGAGTCAAGGGCTCTGTTTGATATGACCCTGATTGATTTTCCTGACGACAGCGGGCCGGGAGAATTTGGTCAGAAGGCGCTATTCATGGTTCAAGCCGAGAACTGGTCGAAGGGCCCGGCTACTGGGGCAGTCTGAGGTCTCCGAAATTTATCAGGTAGCATTGAATGAGGGGCTTAGAACAAACACGAAGGAGCCACCGAATGTCCTTTTCGAAAGCAGTTTATAAAAAGGAAAACTTTTTGCGAATTGAAATCGATTCTGGCAGGGTATTGCTGCGAAGATAACAAGATGAAGGATCATGGGATTTGAAAAAAACACACTTATTGATTTGGGAGCTGACTTGGAAGAGCAATGGCTTGACGTTTTCACCTTTTTTTTCCACTGTCATAGGGTGTTTACGCCCTACCCCGCATGCAGTCAAATGCTGATAGCGTTTTTTTAATGCAATTTAAATCATTCCACAATGGAATTTTGTTGTAGCCCCAGTTCTCTTCCATCTTGGCGGGGCTAGTGTCTACCTTGCTCATTACTAAATGTTTTTTATGGCTTTGGGAAATCTGTTTATCAGAGCCTGGATAACAGCGATTCATAAATGGCCCCCCGAATCAGCATTTTGGGAAAGATGCGCTGACGTGCAGACATACGGGTAGTTCGAACAGCTTGGAGATGCTATTAAAAAATATGAGACATTGGTTGTCATAATGTTTTAAAGTTTAACGCTTTCGGTAATTATCATCTTTATCTTTGGCACAAAAAAATGATTAAACTTCTCTATGTTTGACAGAGCTGGATCATTGTCAACTAAGTTCTCGAACAGACATATAAATTTTTTTATTCGGAATACTCTCCACTAAATTTTGGTAATTTAAGGGAGGTAGTTTCGTAGGGACACGGAGCTAACGGTCTTGGCAGTTTTCCGGTTTTGGTTGACTGACACTGCCCGCTTCATTAGTAGGGCCTTGGGGGACAAACAACCCTCAATGATGATCGAGGCACTAAATCTAAATTTTGTCGCCCAGTTCTTGCTGTTTTTTTAAATCTATATATCGGTTTAATATTTCTAATCGACATTCGATTTCAAAGGGTCTACCGATTTGTAGTTTTTTAACGATTTGTTGATGCGCGTTATATCGTTTGTTACTTTTTTTGTGGGATTCAGCAGGCTTTCAATCCACGCTGATGATGACTCGCCATAGACCGATTTTTTCCTCGCTTGCCCAGTCATGATTCTCAAAATGTTATTCAATTAAAACCCAAATTTAAATTAAACCCGAATAATGCAAGCAAGGGTTGCAGAATAATATCCACTGCGTTCGGTCGATGCTCTATGTTTATAGTTAGGTTGTATAGGGGCTCAAACGTTGAAACAGATATGTAAGTTATTCAGCAATACAACCACCCCGTTTGATCGGAGTGTCGAACCTGCACTCAACACGTTCGATGCGCACAACGAATCCGCAAGGGGGTACAGATGCAAGGCCGAATTTCAACAGCGGACAACAAGGCTGCGGGTGCCGACATCCCTATACACGGGGATGCGCACAAGATCAGCGCAACGGGGCGCAAACACATCCACTTCCCAAAACAGCGGACAAAAAAAAGTTGGTGAGCGCCGAGCATGCCCCAAACAAGTTTGATGCGAAAACGAGCGCAACGGGGCGCGCAAGCCGAACTTCCCAGCGGACAACAAAGCTGGTGATGCCGAGCATGCACTAACAAGTTTGATGCGCACAACGGGGCAAATGACGACGAAGAGCGGATAGCAAAAACAATGTATCAGCGCCTATTTTCGCAAGGAGCACCAACAACGATTGTGCGACCAATAATGGGCAACTAGCGAAGAGTTTAAAGTCGATTTGAGCAAAAAAGGCGGCGCGGGAAAACGGTTTTTTTTCTTTTCTTTCTTTACAAAGGCTCCTTTTTGTTATTTTCGCAAATTCAAGGGCAGACAAGGGGTAAATTCTAATTATTTTGACAATATATATGTATGTACAAAAACGTTAAGCATTTATTGATAGGAAATACTCATGTACATGTTTACCTGCAGTTAAAATCTTCGGTCTCGGGGCACTTTATTGAATTTAGAACACCGGATATGTACGTATAACACTATGTATTCCCTGATTATTGGTGCAATCCTTCCCCCTGTATGTTATCAACCGATGTCACCTGCTGTTAAAGGGTCCCCCGGGGGCCCAAAAATGTCCTGTAAAAAGGGTTTGGGTAATATATACCATAAAAAAAAAGCAACTTATGGTCTTCAACAAACGTTTCCGACAACGGTTTTTATACTCATTTAATGCAACTTCAAACTTAAGCTAGTGGAAAAGAGCTAGACAGAGCCCCGAACATCTGGCAAATTCCATCCCCTGTCGCCTCTGCTTCTTTACAGTGCCCTAATTTTTTCGTGCACCTTGCAGCCTAAAACCTGACATTATGCCCAGTCAAAGACTGAACACATACATACTGAACAAAAATACAAATCATTAATACTTAATCAAATCATTCATACATTCATACATGCATTAAATCATAAAACATTCTTTAAATCATTCATAATTCATAATTCATTACATCATTCATATATTCATTGATCATGAATACATTTATTAAATACATTCATTAAAGATATATACATTCATTAAATCATTCATACATTTTAAATCAGATACATTTATTAAATCAATCATTATCAAAATCATTCATAATGCATTAAATCATTCAAACTTTCATTAACGCATTCTTTTTTTTTAATCATTATACATTCATTAAATCATGACACATTCTTAAAATTTACATTCATCAAATCTTTCCCTACATTCTTTAAACCCATTCATACAGTCATACATGCATTAAATCATTTATACTTTAAAATAAATCATTCATGCATTCATTAAGTCATTCAAAATTCATTAAATAATTCATACATTCATTAAATAATGCTATATTTATTAAATCAATCATATTCCATAATTTTTTAAATCAATCAATTCATACATTCATTAAATCATTCATACATTCATTAACTCATTCATATTCATTAAATCATTCATTCATTCATCAAATCATTCATCATTCATTAACTCATTCATATATTCATACATGCATACATTAGTAAACCATTCATTCATTAAATCATTCATACATTAAAGCATTCATGCATTCATTAACTCATTCATACAGTAATAAATGCATACCATATCTTTCTTAAATCAATCAAACATTCATTAAATCATTCTATACATGCATTAAATCATTCATGCATTCATTGAATCATTCATAAATTTATTAACTCATTCATACAGTAAATCATTAAATCATTCATACATTATATAAATCATTAAACATTCATTAACTCATTCTTACATGCATTAAGTCATTCAAAATTAAATTAATTATTCATACATTCATCAAATCATTTATAAATTCACTAACCATTCATACATTCATACATGCATTAAATCATAAAACATTCATTAAATCACTCATAATTCATACATTCATTACATCATTCATACATTCATTAGATCATGCATACATTTATTGAATACATTCATTAAATCATAGATACATTCATTAAATCATTCATACATTCAAAATCACATACATTTATTAAATCAATCATACTTTCATTAAATCATTCATACATGCATTAAATCATTAAACATTCATTAACGCATTCATATATTCTTTAAATCATATATACATTCATTAAATCATAGATACATTCATTAAATCATTAATACATTCATCAAATCATTAAACATTCATTAACTCATTCATACAGTCATACATGCATAAAAATCATATATACATTAAATAAATCATTCATGCATTCATTAACTCATTCAACATTCATTAAACTGTTCACACCACAGGGTGATCAGGGGGAACCAAAGCTGAAAATTTTTTATTGTACGAGAAGGCGGGCACACTGGAATGTGACTGGCACTTCTCTGAAAATCGCCATTACGCTCGGTTTTTTCCTCGCCTTTTTTTTATATATATTGGTTTACATTCTTACTCTTACATTTACCACATACTGCAATAAAGAGGAATTGTGTTCCCAAAACCGCGCGTTATTTTTTGTTCCCCGGATCCACCCCCAAGAGGGAAAACATTGGGCCCGCCGCAATTCTTTTTCGGGCCACCGCCCCCACAAACATTTCCTTCGAGCCGGATATCCTTCCGCTCCTCCAGCTTGCATCGGGGGAAAGAACCCGATAAGTATAGATCTCACTCTTTTAAGTTACACACAACGAAGGGGCAAGTTTCCCGCCTTCCATAGCGACCTGCGCATCTTTAGCACAAGTGTACATACATACATACCGACCGCCTAAAGGTTCCACGGTATAAGTTCTTTATGTTCGTCAAGGGGCCTCCCTTTTCCCATAAGTCCAATATGTCACTTTCCGACTTCATTGGACATGCGACGCCTTAGATGTTCGAGGCTCGCGAATGAGTTTCTGGACGAGAGTCCTCTATATTCTTTAAAAATGCACTTAGAGCAGCTGAACTCGCTTTGGGCGAATGTGGAATCGGAATATACCCGGCCACAGGGCCTTAGTGCCCAAACCTTGAAGAGAGTCAGATGATGTTAAGACATCAAGGCCAAGCACGAATACTGCTATATGATATAGGGCGATGCGGAATTTTTCAACGATCGGGATATTGGCTGACGGTTCCCACCCAGGCCCCCGACTTCCCAAGGCCATCGACTGCCTCCATGTGAGGTCGAGACGAAGGCGACAGCCTTGCGGCCAACATTCCGCGATTTGTTCTCTGCGATATACATTCACAACCGTGCCGGGAGAAGTTGAGAAACTCTACCATTAACCAAAATCCGCGGGGAAGCCAGAACTATCGTCTCAAAGTCCCCATTAACGAATGAGGGTTCCGCCGGGGACAATCTCACTGCGCGGTACGAAAACGATCGACTGTTGATCATGACGCAAGCCAAACAACTGCTCCAAATTCCCATAGTTGCGCGGGAATCAGGGCCCTTTTGCGTGAGAGAGGGGTTTTCAAGGATGCTTGACTGCCTTAGAGCGCTCGGGAGCTAGTACAGAAAATTTGGGGATATTCTTCTTATAGCAATCTGTACGAGCAAGCTACGCAAATCAACTATGCTGTTGGGAGCAATCCGTCCCGAATAAGACTGCAGTTTCATCCTGGGATGACCTGAATCGTTTTCTGACGGATCGCTATCGCGTGCTTGGGGCAACTGAGGATCATAGTCGATTCCAGGTGCTCAGGTCGTACCGTCTGTGTCCCGAAAGCCCGCCGCCACCGTGAGAGTCCAGGCATACCCAACGAAGACTCATGATAAAACGGCATCCTGTAGGCTTTGTAACAAAGAGAATCATCCGATCCGTGTCTGCCCCAATTTTCTGGACATGTCCGTCACAAAGAGAGCCGAGATAATAAGGCTTCAGAGTTTTTGCTTGAACGTTCCCGGGGTCACGCCCGGGGCGCCCGGTGAATGCCATTCGCAAGGAGCGCCATCACACCCGTTGCACCTGGCAACGAGTCCGCCACCTTTAATTCAATGTCGCAGCCATCCAACTCGCACGAACGTCCATCGACGTTTAACCCACCCGCGAATGCGCAAAATTTTGGGCCCCCCCAGGGGGGGTCTCCTGCCCCACTAACCCCACCTGGGGGAAGAATTTTAGGGGGGAAATATTTAAAAAAAAAAAATGAATTTGAATGAATATTAATAAAATAAATAGAGGGTCACCCCCCTGGTTGTTCGTCTGCCTGTTCCCACTTGTTCTATGTTCCACAACGAAAAGTAGATAAGAGAGAACAAAAAATCGTACGATTTTACTGCAAGGTTAGAGATCACGCGGCTTTACCGCAAGGGGAGGCATCGTACGATTTTTTTGAAGCGGGTAGCACGACGTGGCGGGGGACAGCTTGGGGGGGATTAGCTTTAGCGCAAGCCGAAAATAAGAGGAGAAAGAGCTAGGGCCCTTTAGAGGAGACAGTCGAAGCCATAGCTAATAAATGTGCCAATTCCATAATAGCTTGTTTTAAATGATAACGACCGGAAATAAAACTGCAACAACTGTGCCTAAAATAAACATTCTCAAAAAACTTCATCAATTTCAATTTTAAAACTCTGAATAAACCATATTACCTTTCGTGAAAAATTCAATACACAAAAACTTATCAAATTACAATTTAAACTCTACAATAAACCTACTATTACTGTGCATCAATAGCATCCAACACAAAAATCATCAAATTAAATTTTTTTAAAATCTGCAAAAACCTATATTACTGTGCATAATATGGAGCCGTTCAAAACACAAAAAATTCATCAAATTCAATTTTAAAACCTAATAAACCATATTACTGCAAATGTGAAACAATTCAATACAAAAAAACCATCAAATTACAATTCTAAAACTCTACAATAAACCTACTTTTAAATGTGCATCAATAGAAAACATCACAACACAAAAAAATTTCCCATAAAATTTAAAATTTTTTAAAACTCTGCAATAAACCTACTATTACTGTGCATCAATATGGAGCCGTTCAATACAAAAAAACTTCATCAAATTAAAATTTTTAAAAACTCTGCAAAAACCTACTATTACCGTGCATCAATGTGAAACAATTCAATACAAAAAACTTCATAAAATTTAAAATTCTAAACCCCTACAAAAACCTACTATTACTGTGCATCAATAGGGGCCCGTTCAATACAAAAAAACTTCATAAAATTTACAATTTTAAAACTCTGCAAAAAACCCTTTACTATTCCCGTGCATCAATGGGGAAACAATTCAATACAAAAAAACTTCATAAAATTTACTTCAAACCTAAAATTAAACCTTTATTACTGTGCATCAATGTAAAAATTCAAAACAAAAAAACTTCATCAAATTACAATTCTAAAACCCTACAATAAACCTACTACTTTTTAAAATGGGAAAAATCTCAAAATAGGCAAACAAAGAATATCACAACGATTGTACATCGACATGGATCATCGCCATAATAAAACAATTTTCTTCATCCAAAAAAGCTGTTAAACCATCACCGCAGTAAGACCCAAGAACCAATAGTAAAATTTAAAAAAATTAAAATTGGTAAGGCAAATATATATAACAGAAATACATGGAGTTATCAATAATTTTAAAGGGAAAAATAAATAAATGAAAAAAAAAAATAAAAATTAAATAAATAAACATATCTATTTGCATATGGATATGTATATGTATAGATGTATATATTAATATTTTTTTAAATATAATGTTTTCCAAGAGTTCACAATGTAGATGATAAGTACTAACAATTATAGAATTAAGTGTTATACGTAAATCATTTGTAAGCAAGAAATGCATTGTTAGAGTAAGTTTTTTAGATTAACCCCTGACTCGGAAGAAGAGTCAGAAATCATGACCGTTTAAAAACGAATCCCGGACCAATACCCCACAGAGATACCCAAATTCATCAAATTCAAAATTTCAGAGACAAATTAATAGAACAACTAACGGCTTATTTGAGTAAAACTTTTAAGTCCACGGTTGAGAATCTTGGCACCTTTAAAAGGTGGTTCCGCCTGATCCCCCGTATTTCAGTCCATGATAGTAATACCAGGTAAATTAATACCGACGTTGAACGACCTATGTTTAAAAATTTCTGGTTTCTAAAGACGTTTCAAAACTAATTCGAATCAATGTAATTTAATAAATAATTTATCGGGCAAGGAAATAATTTTTGCAGAGTTGGAAATAAAATTTGGGGGGCTAAGTGGTATGGGGTGGACGAATTATTTATCGAGTCCGTTTCAACACGACAGAACCTGAATGATAATTATCAACCTTTTACCATCTATATCTCTTGTTTGCTGGTAAGGTAATGATTGGTATTGGAAGTTTCTCGCATTCATTCCAATTTTACTTGGGAAATTTTTTGTTCGGAGTTTAGGAAACGATTTGAAGGTGAAACGGATTAAATATGGGAAAAGATTAGGAAGCGTCGCCAAGGTGAACATAAAACATTCGACGATTTCCAGTACGCTATAGAGGACCTTGCTGATAGACCCAAAACGGCATACTCGAAAAGGAGCGGTTGATTTGTTAATTGAAACGCCAAACCCTTGGTATATCATGAATTATTACTTTTAAATATTCCAAATAGATCGCAGCTTCAAAGAGAAATTAGAAAACATGAACAATTTTACAACGATAAAAAAGTTTTTAAACCTCGAGCTATCCGCTCTTCACATGTTGCCAATTGTCGGTACCAGATTTCCGAACAATTATCTGACGATAATAACGTTACAGAGAATATATCGGAGATAAAAGACATGTTGCGAAAAACCCGGTTTTTTGGGAATTCGACAAACCTGGCCATAGTTTGACGATTGTGGGGCCCCCACGTAAAATATTTTATTTTTGGCGGGGAGCAAAGAAACTTTAAAAACCGATGTGTACAGAAACCCCTTCGGGAATCGGAAGAGGGATGTACAAACAAAAAAAGACACATCCTCACAGAAGATTTGGTGGGTTTTTGGGCCCCAAAACCGAGGACCCTAATCATAGTTCTTCAAAAAACACTTTTCGTTTACTCCCTACATGAAAGATTAGTTCGTAATAAAATTTTTAATAAAATTAGATGGAATTAAGAAATTTCCCTAAACGTTCAACTAAGCGTATAAGAGAATATTGGAAGAGAATACGTAAGGACCGGAAAAGTTTATATCTGCGTTTTTTTTAAGTTCAGATAACAGACTGTTTACTGACGCCCGATGAAGGAAAGATTAATAGCTCTACGGGCCCGGGGGCCCCATCAGTTGTATGGGGGGGCTCAGCAGCGAGACAGATGCAAACCCAAATAACAAGTTAAAGAACTTTTCCCGGATATTTTAAAAACCAATGGAGCGAAAGTAAGGTAGAAAAAATTTACGACTCAGATTAAATACAAAAACAACAGCAATTTAGAAATGTTTCTCATTCCAAATTTGAAACAAGACGTATACCAGGCATCGATTTTTGGCATAAATTGGGATTACTAGACAGATTGACGGGCAAGCAGACATATCAGATTTATATATAGGTACACGGATGAAAATGAGGACTCACCTAACTATCATATATTATCGAAAAGTGATCAAATTTGACTTGAAAAAGTTAAAATTTCCATCTTTTTCTCCAAGATCTTGGTCGCACTAGTTTAACAACTCTTTCGATCGATGTTGGTTCGGCAATACCAAAAAAACGTCACTGGCCAGTTTCACCCGCCATCGAAAATATAATGTTTGCTGAAGTTGACAACATGTTGGCACTATGTCATAGAAGAATCAAGCAGCCCTTGGAGTAGAATTGTGTTTTGGTCAAAAGGAGAGAAGTACAGATTGTTTAGACTCGAGAGGGTTAAATAAGATTACTAGGCGTGATGCATATTTGCCTCATATTGACGGCATTCAAATCGCTTACCACCGGCTCGTTTTATTCCCGGTCTAGATATGAAGATGCATATTGGAAATTCCGTTAGACGAAAAACCCGTCAATATAGGGTTTTTTTTCCCAAATAGACCATTGTATCAATATAAAATGATGCCATTGGGGTTATGCCGCTGTCAAACGCTGTGTCGTTTAATGGATCAGTAATTCCTGCTCATTTACGTACCCGGTTTTGTATATTTGGACGACCTTCTTGTTTTGTCGGATGATTTAGATTCCTCTTTTATTACTACAAAAATAGTTTTTGTCTCCGGAGAGCGAATTCACAATAAACACGAAATCAAAATTTGCATGAAAGAAATTACTTATTTGGGATTTATAATCAAAATGGACAAAAAACCCCCGATAAAATCAAATTAGTAAATTTCCGATACCTCCACCGGAAACAGCTTCGTTTTTTAGGTTTATCAGGCTGGTATAGGGGGTTCAAAAAACTACGCCACAGTCATTTTTGTTATAATTTTTAAAAACAAAAAAAAAAAGGTATTAAATGGAATTCAGGGGCACAACAGTCATTTGAGTCCTTAAAGTCTTTAACAGCATCCCCTATTCTTATAACCCCGGGATTTCTGAAATCATTCATTTTACTTTGTCCCGGAGCATGTAGGGATAGGTTGTTTTTTAGCTCAGAAGGGAAGGCATTGTGCCCATTGCATATATGTCCGAAAAAATGTCAAAAGTCAACGTAATTATTCCGTTACGGTTGGAAAGTTTAGCCGTCATCAAAAGGGATTAAAACGTTTAGATCATACATTGAAGGTCAAAATTCGTGGTGATAACAGACCATGCGGCCCTGAAATGGCTAATGGAAAAAAGATCTCTGGTAGACTGGCAAGATGGTCCATGAAGCTACGAACCTTTTTATTCAACTATTGCACAGAAAAGGTTCAAATGTGGTGGCCGATACGTTATCTCGACAAACGACCGGCTATTGAGACAATTAGTCCAATTTTCCCAAATTTTCATTTAACTTCCCCGGGAAATTTAAATCCCGAATATTTTTAATTTAAAAAGGGTTTAAATTTGAAAAACCAGGTTTCCGATTTGAAAGTCGTTGATAATTTTGTGTAAAAAGGGCAGATTTGCTTGGGGGATGAAAAACAAGAAAGCGATGCTTGGAAATTTGGGGTTTCCCTCAACTTTGGTAGCCGAGGTTTTAAAAAAAACACATGACGTACCAAGTTCGCCCCGTGGATGAAAAACGGAAAAGCTTAAAAAATATTTTTTTTTGGCCCCTAATGGTTAAAACCCAGTATATATCAATGTGTAGTATGTCGAACATTAAAAGTCCCAAAAAAAACCTTGAAACCCAATGGGTGCCCTTTTCATCAGATGGAAAAAATTTTATATTGATCTTTTTGGTCCCTATCCCCGGTCGAAGAATGGTAACATTGGTATTCTTTTGTCGTTACCCTTTCAAAATTTCATTTTTTTTTCCGCTTAAGAAGTTTACCGTCTAAGATTTGCGAGTTTCAGAAGGAACTGTATTCTACACCTTCGGTGTGCCGGGAAAAGATACCACGGAAACGGTTCGCAATTCAAGTCAGTATCTTTCCGGCCTTTTTAACCCGTTTGGGGAAACGCGAAGGCACGGCAACCCCCCAAACAAATGCGCGAGGATTAAATAGGTCAGTTTTGCCGGAAAAGATATTGGGCAGGAACATACTAAATTGGGGTGTTAATTTGAATGCTAATAGTGGAGTTGAGATCTACCTTACATAGAAAAATAAGCGTATCCCCTATTTTTCACCTTTTTGGGAAAAAATGAATTGAATGGGAAAATTTTTCCCCTTTTACGTAACTTAGACCCTTTTTAAATGACGAAAAATTTTAACTCCCAAAAGATTACAATGGCAACGACGCAAGCAAAAAAAATGTAAAAAAGCTCATGAAGCTAACGCCAATCGCTTTAATTTGCGTAGTCGTAAATACAATTAAACGTAGGGGATTCGGTATATGTCCCCAACTTTCACAGGTAACCGCCAAAAAATCAACCCCGTTGTCGCCGGTGTTTTTCCCAGCGAAAATATATCAAAAGCGAAGTCCAAATTATTATATTTTAAAAGCAGAAGAGGGAAAATACCGGGGTTTCCACCGAATAAGTTCAACATAGTCTTCAGATAATGCTTCGTCGAACAGGTCTTAAGGCATTTCGCGCTGTAGTGGGGGAAATATAAAAAAAAAATGAATTTGAATGAATATTAATAAAAAAATAGCATGGGTCACCCTACGCGTTGTTCAGTCTGCCTGCCCCACTTGTTCGTTCCCGGGGCACTAACGAAGAAGTAGATAATAGAAGAACAGAAAGATCATACGATTTTACTGCAAGCAGTTAGGGGGATCACGCGGCTTTAGCAAGGGGGATGCGCATCGTACGATTTTACCGCGGGTAAGCAGATCGGGGGGTGGTACAACGGCTAGGGGATTAGGTGACGCAAGCCGAAAATAAGAGGAGAAAAAGCTAGGCGAGAGGGACAGTCGAAGCCATAGCTGAATGAAGGTCCCAATTTATAATAGTTGTTTTAAATGATAACGACTCGGAAATAAAACTGCAAAACTGTGCCTAAATATAAACATCTCACACAAAAACTTCAACAATTACAATTTTAAACTCTGCAATAAACCTACTATTACGGTGCATCAATGTGAAAAATTCAAAAACCCAAAAAATTCATCAAATTACAATTTAAAAAATCTACAATAAACCTACTATTACTGTGCATCAATGAAAAAATCACCCACAAAAAATTCATCAAATTACAATTTTAAAAATCTGCAAAAACCTACTATTACGGGATCAATATGGAGCCGTTCAATACACAAAAACTTCATCAAATTACAATTTAAACTCTGCTGTAAACCTACTATTACTGTGCATCAATAGAAAACATCTCAATACAAAAACTTCATCAAATTAAATTTTTAAAACCAAAAAAAACTACTACTGTGGGCAATAGAAAAAAATCTCAATAATAGGCAATACGTTAGTCATATCACAACGATTGCTCGACATGGATCATCGCCATAAATACGACATCTTCATCCAATAACAGCTGTTAAACCATCACCGCAGTAAGACCCCAAGAACCAATGTGTAATTAAAGAAAATTAAAATTGGTAAGGCAAATATATATATCTAGAAAACATGGAGTGCCCCGAATAACTTTAAAGGAAAAAAAAATAAATGAAAAAAAAAAATAAATTAAATAAATAATCATATCATTTGCATATGGATATGTATATGTATAAGTTTTATTAATATATTTAAGTATATAATGTTATAGACCTAAGAGTTCACAATGTAGATGATAAGTACTAACAATTATAAATTAAGTGTTATAGTAAATCATTTAGTAAGCAAGAAATGCATTGTTAGAGTAAGCTGCCTTTGATTAAGCCTGACTCTGAAGAAGAGCTCAGAAATCATGTTATTTAATGAAGTCAAAAATATGCATTAAAAAAGGAATGTACAATGGTACAATAATGGGAAAATTAAACGTATTATCTGTCAATCCCCATGTCAGGAATAAATGAAAAAATGATCTAGTTCTTTAGGGACAATAGTATTCAATCTAAATATTGTCCGGTAGGGTGGGGGAGACGAGCGACCAATTACACCTAAGTCTCTCGATTTGTCTAGATAATGAGTTAGAAAAATATTTATGGCAAGTCGGGGCTTCAGACTCTTAATTTAATCATTTTTTTTTTTTTAATATCTCCCCGGGACTTAAATTTTAAGGGTTGGTGCAAAAGGCTAACTGAGAAGGGACCCCCCCAATCCGAGAGCTGTCAGGCATAGCTAGGTACGCCTTCGACCCGCCTCCCACGGTCGGGGACCAGGCAATCAAAAAATCATTCCCATACAGAATTTCATGTCCGAGCATTGATCGATTCCGGAGCCGACTCCACCTTCCCGTCCGAGAGGGTTTTCAATTTGGTCCAACCTCCGTTCCCCTACCAACGCGCAGTTTCTGGCATGGGACAAAGCGACGGGGGGATGTAAAAAAAGTGTCTTCTGAAACCTTTCCCCCCCCGGTAACGGGAAAAATTTGGTGGAGGTTGGCCTTAGTCGTTCCCAAGCTGACGGGGGGATCCCAGCGTTCCTTTCCCAGAAAGGTGCAATACCAGTGCTTAGATCGTCCACTGGGGGCCCGCACAACAATAGGGAGCTCCCAAATTTAGATGATGATTGGGGTGGATTCTTCCCCAACGGGGAACGGTGGACATGGGTGACGAGTTCGTCGGTCTGGAGACCATTTTTTTTGGGTGTTGTGGGCCCAAACGCCGATACCAAGGCCTCGCCAAACCCCATTGCTCGATCGGGAGGGCCGAGGTAAACGATGCGCGCTCACCAAGTTTTGGGAGGGGGAAGATCTTTCCGGCAAACCGAAAAAAGGGGGCAGACGTCCTCTGTGAAGAAGTTTTCCGGGGGACGACCAGCGGAGAAAGGATGGTCGATATGTAGCCCACCATTCAAAGATCCGAATAGTGTAGACTTGACTCATCCCCGACCTATCGCTTAGCTCAATTCCTGGGAATGAGGCGCGGTGCAGAGGAACCCCCCTTTTAAAACCCCCGTTATGACGCTGTTTTCGGGAGTATGTCGTTTTGGGCCACATGATTGGGGTGGCCCCCCACGGCGGAATCATTTCTCCCCCTCATCATGTCTTAAAACCAGCACCTACCCCAAAGTCCGCGTCTTTTAACGGCTCTAGCCCTTTACCAAAGGAGTCAGCTTCGATGTTTTCAAGGCCCCACTCTTCAAGCCGACCTCCATTGCAGATACTAAAGGGGGGGTTTTTCGTCAACGACTTTAGATGTATCGACAGATTCTTTTTAAACCCCCAAACCCCCCTTTCCCAGCGTATTCTCTACCGAGGTCGCAGGGGAAATCTGCAGGACTACGAGTTTCAAACGGTCACTTTCGGCGTCAACTGCGCACCCTTTTAGCCAAGAGTCCTCTACAGCTGCACGAGGGCAGCACCTGCATCCAAAGGCAAGTGAGATCCTTCATCACTCATTCGTAGACGATGCCCTCGCCGGGGCCCAAAAAAAAAGGACCCCCCGACGCTATCCAGGGCTCAACGTGCCTTTCTCGGCTGGGCCCCTGGGGGAAAAAACCTAAAAAAAGGAATCTCCATGCTCTTCCAAAAGAGCATTTGTGCATGAGGACTTCCTCGAGCTGAAGATGCTAGTACGGCCAAAACATTGGGCATGCTTTAACCACGGAGCTCTTCTTCTTTCCATTGCCGCCCCAAAAAAAAATCCGGTCTCCAAAGAAGGGCCTGTCCCACATAGCGAACCTTTGATCCAACGGGGGGGCTGGCTCCCCGGATTGGGCTAAGGTGTTCATGCAGAAAATCTGGCTAACGGGAAATTTGGGTGGGCGACGCCCTTCCCCGTCCCAATTACTTCAGTGGCATGATTTTCTACAGGATTGCCGGGGCTCAGCCGGCTACGCATCCCAGATGGTTAGAGATCCGACCTGACCTAAAAGGGACCTACATGGCTTTTTCGATGATTCTCAGAAAATCGGAGCAACCCTACGCGCGAGTCCAGCATAAAGATCAGGATGTCCATCTCTTGACCCAAAACGATGTGGCCAGTCCGTTTCGTTGCCACGACTGGGTTCGGGGGTGTTGTTAGCCGACATCGGCAGTGATTCCGGAGCTCCCAATACAGCCGACATCTTCCCAACTGGACGGATTCCACCATCGTGTTGGCCCCAATAAACCGCGTGTCAGCATCTCCCAGAGTACCAGCGGTCACAGTTGGTCTCATGTTAGGTCCGAGGATAATCCATCGGATCTTGCGAGTCGAGGCGTCTCCGCTGATGACTTGGTGGTCAGAGCTATGGTGGCATGGACCGGATTGGCTCCGGCAAACTCCCGAATGTTGGCCAGCTTTCTGCGGATGTCCCGGACACGCAACGGAGCAGCGGGTCCACTCGTCACACCGTCACATCCACGCCTAAAGACGACTACAGCGGCCGGTTTTCAGACTACGGGCGGGCCTTGGCGTCACCGCATATGTCCGGCGGCTCGTCGCGCCAAAGGCTGCGAGGCTTCCACGGTTCAACTCAGCAAGGACGAGCTGCTTTCCTCAGAACAGATCCTTGTACGGCTCGCTCAGAAGCAGAAGTACGCTGCTGAAATCCGAGCACTCTCCGAAAAACGGACTATTCCGCCTTCAAGCTCATTGTTAAACTTAAACCCCTATCTCGATCAATACGGCATCCTTCGCTCATGCGGGCGACTACGAGCGGCAGAGTCCCTGAGCTATGACGAACGTCACCCCATCCTACCCCATACGACGCCCATTTCACGCGTTAGCTGGTCCACCCGCACATCGCATCACACTGCACGGTGGCAACCAGCTGATGGTGCGCTATTTGTGTACGAAGTTCTGATTCCGAGGATCAAGAACTTGATCAAAGCCCATTTGCAGGGATGCAAGACTTGCGTCATTTTCCGGCGCCGTCAACAGACGCAAATGATGGGAGACCTTCCTCGAGAACGAATCACATTTTCCAGGCTCTTTACGCACACCGAATCGATTTCGCAGGACCTTCGACATCAAAACCTATACCGGGCGAGCTTGTCTCATCACCAAGGGGTACGTATCTATTGCAGAGCCTGAGATCCATGCCGAGCCTTGATCAATCGGTGGCAGCGTTTGAAGGCAATCCATCACAGTTTTGCCGCCGCTGGAAGGACGAATACGTGAAGCGGAATAAATGGAAAACGCCAACTCGCTGCCTTCAGATGGGTGACCTGGTCATAATTTCAGAGGACAACCTGCCACCTACCGAATGGCGCTTAGGACGAGTGGAGGCGCGCACTCGGGCGTCGACGGCTTGTTCGCGTCGTCGATGTTCGAACCTCGCGGGGAACATCCGACGACCGGTGACGAAGCTCATTGTGTGGTCAGTCCCACCACACACTTTCCACATGGCGGATCGACCGTCTCGGCGCGGATCGCCAGTTCCCACTGTGATCACTGCCGTCCCAGATCTCCTAGGCGGCGATCGGTTGAATCTTCCACGATCGCCTGCGGCAGTCACAGCATCACAGGCGCCCGATCTGCAGGTGATCAGGGGAACCAACAGCTGAGGATTTTTATTGTTCGAGAAGGCGGGCACACTGCAATGTGTGACTGGACTTCTCTGAATCGCCATTGCGCTCGGTCTTTTCCTCGCCTTCTTTATATACATTTGCTCATAGTTTATCTCGTTATCTTACATTTATCTCTTACTGAATTTTAATAAAGAGTGAATTGTGCTACATCAAAACCGCGCGTTATCTTTTGTTACCGCGATCCACCCCCAAGAGAGTGAAAACATTGGCCGCTGCCAATTACTTATTCAGGCCAGTCCGCCTTCCACAAACAGAATGTATAAATGATTTATTGAATGTATGAATGATTTCTTGAATGTATAAATGATTTAATGCATGTATGAATGATTTAAAGAATGTATATATGATTTAATGAATATATGATTGTATGAATGATTCAATGGATGTATGAATGATTTAATGCATGTATGAATGAGCTAATGAATGTATGAATGATTTAATGAATGTTTAAATGATTTATGAAAGATTGGTATAAATTTATTACTGATTGAACGATTTAATGAATGTATAAAAGATTTATTGAATGTATGAATGATTTCGAATTTATGAATGATTTAATGCAAAGAATGTATGAGTAAAATTTTAAAGTATGTATGAATGAAGGTATGAATGTATGCATGTATTAATTTATGAACGATTTATAATGATGAATGATTAAAATGTATGAATGATTTATTTAATGTATGAATTGTTTAATGCATTATCGTATGAATGATTTGATGAATGATAAAAATTTAATGTATGTATGAATGAGGGAATGATGAAAATTTTAAAGAATGTTGAACGAAATAATTTAAAAAATGTATGAATGTAGATTGTTTTAAAGAATTGAAATTAAATCATTCATTCATTAAATATTCATAATTCATTAAATCATTCATACATTCAATAAACGATTCAAACATTCATTAATTATATATATCATACTATACCCTTTAAATTTTTATTTATAATTAAATCATTCCTGATTATTAAAAAATTCTACATTCAATAAATCTTTTTAAATTCATTTAAAACATTCAAAAATTTATTAAATCGTTCAGACATTGATACATTCATACCTTTTTAAATCATTTACATTAAAGATTTTACATTCATTTAAAACATTTCATTCATCAAATCAAATACATTCAATAAATTCATTCAATTCATTCAATATATCATTCATAATTCAGTTAATTTCAACATTATTAAATCATTTGTACATTCATTAAATCATTCATACTTATTAAATCGTTCATAAATAATACATACATACATTCATCCTTCATTAAATTTATACATTAAAGCATTCATAGATTCATTGAATCATTCATAGTTAATAAATCATTACATTCATTAAATCATTCATACACTAAAGCATTCATACTTTCAGTAAATCATTCATAATTAATAAATCATTCATACATTCATTAAATCATTTATAATTCATTAAATCATTCATTCATTAAAACATTCAAAAATTTAATATATCATTCATGCATTCATTCATTAAATCATTCATACATTAAAAATTCAACATTCATACCTTCATTAAATCATTCATAATTTATTAAATATTCATAAACAGTTAATCATTCATACATTAAATTTAAAACATTTATACATTAATACATGCATACATTCATACCTTATTAAATCTTTCATACTTATCAAATATCTTTCATTCATTAAAACATTCTACATCCCAAAAAATCATTCATAATTCATTAAATATTCTTTCATCCAAAAAAATTCATACATTCATTAAATCATTTACATTAATACATGTAATTATACCTTTCATTTAAAACTTTCTACATCCATTCATTAAATCATTCATAAATAAAGATTATAATTATTAAATCATTATTAATTTAAAAATCATTATAATTATTAAATCATTCATACATGCATTAAATCATTCATACGTTCAAAATCATTCATACATTAAAACATTATACATTCATTAAATCATTCATTCATTCAATAAATCAAAAACGTTCAGACATTAGTACATTCCATACCTTTATTAAAACATTCAAAATTCATTAAATCATTCCATTCATTAAATCATTCATAATTATTAAAAATTTAGCATTCTACATGCATTAAAAACCCTTTCATTCAATAAAACATTCATAATTCATTGTCATTCAAACATTAAATCTTTCATTTATTAAAGCATTCATAAACATTTAAAACATTCATACTTCTTAATTTAAATATTCAAACATTCAATAAATCATTCAGCATTCATTCATAAATTCATTAAATCATTGATAATTCATTAAATCATTCATACATTATTTATCATTTATAATTTTAAACGTTCATACAAAAAATACATACATTCATACCTTCATTAAATCATTCTTTCATTAAAGCATTCATAGATTATTTAAAACATTCTAATTCAATGAACTTCATACATTCATTAAATCATTCATTAAACATTCAAACGCATTCATACATTGTAAAAACATTCATACATTCATTAGATCATTCATACATTCATTAAATCCTTCATACATTAATACATGCATACATTCATACCTTCATTAAATCTTTCGTACATCCATTCATTAAATCATTCATACAATAAAGCATTCATCATTCATTAAATCATTATTACATTCAATAAATCATTCATACATGCATTAAATCATTCATACGTTCATTAAATCATTCATACAGTAAAGCATTCATACATTCATTAAATCATTCATGCATTCAATAAATCATTAAATCGTTCAGACATTCATAGATTCAGTAAATTTCTACATTCAATAAATCATTCATACATTAAATCATTCAT
>CAUIUS010000167.1:0-40098 GCA_961210405.1 Drosophila mercatorum | reverse complement strand
TTGGGCGAAGCCGACAACAAACAACTAACTAATGTTTAAAATACGCAAAATGCTTGCGAAGCAATGCTTTACGGCAGTCCCGCAAACATCGAGCGTTATTTTATACTAAATTTTTTTGATGTATTTAGTTTTAAGAGCAATAAATGAATAAAAAAAAAAAAAAACACAAAATAAATTCGACTGACTTGACTGATGCTGCAATAGCTCACACAAATCAAACGTAAACTTACAAGCAAATACAAATATGTGCGCAAGCGCAAGACCAATTCAAATCCCCGCGCAAGCACAAGCACAACACAAGCACTAGCACAAGCTCAATCCCACTAGAGCAGCAACAAATAAAAAAAATCTAAACACAAATGTCTCACTTCACAACATTATCAGGGGAGTAGAGCCACTATAGACATTGAGACCATAACAGACGAACATTTGACAATCAATGCCCAACAACAACAACAACAGCAGTCTAAAAGGCCGCCAAAAACTAGACACAGCCTGGATTCGCATGGCGCGATCACATTCGTCGCAAGCTGGACGCAGCAGCAGCAATAACAGATGCAAAGTCCATGGCTATAATGTCGCCACAAGCTAAATTAGCAACAACAATATCTGAGCCCAGAGATGGCTCTCCATTGTGGCACCATTGCTGCCACACGAACTAGCTCAACCAATGGCAGCCTCAGCCAATATAGTTTCATGGCAATCGCCATTGAAACGCAGATGTGGCGAGATGGATGAGGTCCGGGAGGATGAATTTTCTGATACGGACTACCCATTCAGAACGCCAAAATTTAAAGCAATACGCTAGGAGGCTGCAGATGAGGTTAGGCAGCGTCAACAACAGCAGCAGCATCTACAACAACAACATCAACAACAGCAGCAGCAGCAGCAACAACAGCAGCCAGAGCAAGAGCAGCAACGAAGCCAGAGCAACAGCAACAACAACAACAACAGCTGCCAGAACAACAACTGCAAATACGTAGATTTAGTTATTTATATATATATATATATATATATATATATATATATATATATATATATATTTTATATATTTTTTTTTTTTATATATATTAATTTTTATTATTTTATTTATTTCCATGCCCGTCGATCATCCTGGACATCGCTGGACATCTTCTGGACTTCGTCGGTGGCCATAGGTCAGATGCTGCTCCACCTTGGGCAGCTGTGTGGCTGCTGCAGCGCAGCCTAAGGCAAGTAGATTTAGTTTGTTATATATAGTTTTATATATATTAATTTTTATTTATTTGTCATGTTGTCGCCGATCTTTCTGGACATCGTCATATTGATCGCTGAACTTTTCTTGATCATCGTCCTTGCCCCTTGGTCAAGTGCTGCTCCGGTTTGGGCAGCTGAGTTCCGGCTGCAGTGCAGCCTCAGGTAAGTGGTAAGTTTGTGTTAGCCGTTTGTTTACATTATTTTAATTTTAATTCCTTTCAGCATATTGCAGGTGGCCGAATACCAGGCCACTCTACTGCCCCGAGCGATCAGGCTGTTGCTGGCGAATCAATGGCGCCAGCCATACGGCTGAACATTACTATGTTCAGCTCGAGAGCCTTCAGCATATGATCGCTCGGTGCTGATTCGTCTTCGTGGATCTGGTGTCGGCCTCCATTGTTGGCAGTCCTCAGCTGCTGCTGGGACTCAGCCAAATGCCTCTCGGCAGGATTTCGGCTGCTTATTGGCGACGCTGTTACTGATGCCAATTGTGGATCCGGCGCTTGTTGACGCCTATCCCTTTCCAGTGCATCGTGAATTTGCTGCTGGCAGATTGCTCAATGCTGCGCCATTTCTTCATGGATGTTGCTGTTCGTGGCCGATGCTCTCCTGGCCGAGGCTCGCTTGCGCTGGTGCTTACGCTCCTTTCCAGCATTTCGAGTTCGGTCGAAGAGGGCCATTTATATGGCTTATAAGACGTTTTCGTCCTATTAGCAGCAGCAGCTGCAGCACGAGCTCCCAGCTCGATCCTCGCCGAGGAAGGCTGTTGTTGTTGTTGCCGCTGCTGTGTTTGCTGCTGTTGATGGCGGCCATTGTCTTGACCAGATGATGCCTTTACTGGCGTTTTATGGTTGCTCTCGCCACGCACTATACGGCTATATGTTAGCTCATGCTTAGCCGTGCTGCAGTGTAATTTATTTTTAGTTGTACTCTTATTTTTATACCCTGAACCCATTGAAAATGGGAAATCAGAGTATAATGTTTTTGTTGAAATGTATGTAAAAGGGAGAAGGAGGCGTGGCAGACCCCATAAAGTATATATATTGTTGATCAGGATGACAAGCCAAGTTGATATAGCCATGTCCGTCTGTCCGTCTGTCCGTATGTATAAACGCGTCGTTCTCAGAACCTACAAGAGCTAGAGACTTGAAATTTTTATGTAGGTTTCTGTATAGCACGAAAAGATCGAGTTTGTTTCAGAAATTCGATTACTGTTATCGTTTTATTGTTATCGATTAAAAACGAAAATATAATTAAGCTATAAAATTCTATCTAATTCATCTTTCTAGCTAAAGTCTTTAAATTGTGCATTTAGTGTTATGTAAGCCTTACGCAATTTCGGGTTTTCTTAAATTTTGGGTGCCACGCCCCTTCGCCTCAAATTTGTAACTCCCGTATATCAAATACTAGAGACTTGTGCTCTGGCACATACATACATATGTATGACATGATTACGCCCAACAAGTTTGATTAAAATCGTTCGTCTAGAAAAAAAAGTTATTAAACATTTAATTTTCCATAACATTGGCATGCAAATAGCAGCCAAAGAACAGCTGACGCAACGACTTGCGCTTGTGTATGCGTGCGCCTGTGTATGTGTGTGTGTATGTTTTGCTTGTAATAAACGTGCATATGCATGTGTATATAAAAGAAATGAAGAATGCTTGGAATAGCGGATCTTCACAGGGTTCAGTCGAGCGCAGTCGAGCGGTCTCGACTTGAGTTTTCTTACTTGTTTATTTTGTATTTGCGCCTGTCGCTGCTTCCGTCTCAGCTGCTTTAGCTCCTTAGCAGCTTTATAAGATTGCAGCCTGGACCGGGCTTCTTTGTAGACAGGACAGCCCTTATAGCTACTAATATGCTCGCCACCGCAATTAGCGCATTTAGGGGCTGCCTGTCTAGATTTAGTGCAGGCGGTCGAAGCGTGCTCTTCTGCACGCTTCATACATCTAAATTGCCGCCTACAATAGTTTTCGTGTGCCCAAATGCCTGACAGCGATGGCATTGCGGAGGATCGATCGGCTTAGCTAGCCTCTCGACCCTCACTGCCTGCCCGCTTAGCTCTGTGAGCTCCAGGATGCGGGTATGGCTGCCATCCATTTTGGGCTGCAACTCCACCTCGAACACGTTCACAGGCTTGCCCGTGAAACGTTTCTTTACGTTTTTAACGTAACGTATCTCATTCCCGAGATCTATTAGCCGCGCCTTAAGCCATTCACAGGGGTAGAGTGGTGAATGTGCTTAATGCACACCCTATACCCCCTCTGGCTGCGCTGTTGGTGTGTATGCAAGTGGGTGCCATCTTTATTTAAAGTCTCCATGATGGCCTCGTATGTTTGCATATTATCGCATTCTATACGCAGACCATCATTAGACATTGTTCTTGTGATGAATTTCCCAACTGCTGGATTGCTTTGCAGCTTATCCAGCAGTGGTACTATTTGCGGCACGGGTGGCAGAAAACAAAAGGCACTTTAGTTTTAACTTTAATGGCTTTATTGTTATCTTTTGCGGCTGCTGTTGCTGCTCTTCAGCTGGGCATGGCTGGCAATCCATTTGCTGCTCAATTTCTTGCTGTTATTGTTGCTCTGGCTGCTCTGGCTGCTGTTGTTGTTGCTGCAGCTGCTGCTCTGGCTGCTGTTGTTGTTGTTGTTGCTGCTGCTGCTGTAGCTGTAGCTACTGTTGCTGCCGCCTCTGCTTGACTCTCATCTGCAGCCTCTTGGCGTAATCGCTTTTGAATTGTGGCGTTTGGAATGGCGAGTCCGGGTCAGAAAGATCTTCTTCCTCGGACTCGTCCATTTCGCCACATCTACGCTTCAATGGCGATTGCCATGGAGCTGAATTTGCTGAAGCTGCCATTGCTTGTGGCAGTTCGTGGGGGAGCAATGGTGGCACCTTAAAAAGCCACCTTTGTACTTCAGATGTATTTAAATTTAAATTTAAGTTAGAATTTAAATTAATGCTACTCGTTGCCATAATTGGCATTGCGCTTGCGCTTACGCTCGTATTTGTAGTAGCTTTTGTGTTTGTGTATCTGTATTAGTGATCATTGTGAGCGCGTTCGTCATTACGTTTTCTTTGGTATTTGTATTGGCGCTCTTAATTGCGTTCGTCAGTGTATCGGCAGTCTTTACGTTTGTATTTGTATTTGTCTTTGCGTTTGCAGCGTCAGTCAAGAGAGTGTTTCTGTATGTATATGTGTGGTTTAGTGCTGCTGCCTTATCTCTCTTATTTAGTCTTTGATCTATTTGTAGTGGCTGTGTATGTGTGTGCGCGCTCTTCGGCTTCATGCGATGCATGTAAGTATTTGTGTTGGCTTTTATTTGTGTTTGCTGTTGAGGCTGGGCAAGTGCGCTCTCTTGCTGCACTGCATGTCGTAAGGCCTCTCTTAATGATAGCTGAGGCGGAAGGGAATTTCTAGAGGTGGCTGCCTCTCTTTGACACTTCCTGTGTGTTGGTGAGAGTGACTTTTTACCACTTTCTCCCTCCTTTTTGTGGCGCCTGACGCTACTTTTGGCGCCTTTTCTGGCGCTTTTTCGGCGCCTTCTGAGACCCTTTGCTGGCTTCTCTAATGAGAACATCTCCTCCAGCAAGGCAAGGCTGGCCTCGTCGGCCGTTGTGTCGAAGGACGGGGGATTGATTCGTCTGAATCAGACAGTATAGATACGATACACACACCGCTCTCCAATGTCTCAGCTTCAGCCGCGGCTGCGGCTGCGGCTGATTGTCGGCGGCTCCTCTGGCCAGTGGGCTCGCTCATCCCAAGTAGCAGTTCCATGGAGTCGTCAGAATTATAGTTGGCTGCAATCATATAGTTGTTGTCTGCTTTTATGCGTCACAAGAAATCCAGTCATTAGTATATGTTCGCCAGTATATATATAAAAATAAATATATATATATTCACTTTTTGTTTAAAAATTGTTTTTATACTATTTCACGTAGTGATATAGTATATTGGGTTTGTGCAATGTCCGTCATGCTGTCCGTCCGTCTGTCCGTCTGTCCGTATGAACGCCAACCATTTCCACGCTATTGAAGCTAGAGACTTAAAATTTGAAATATATACTCGTGTATACCCTAGTCTGATAAAGTGTCAAGATTTTCCCGATACGCCCACTAGGGGCGTGGCAAATCGGAAAATGCATTTTCCTGTATCTCAGAAACACTACTTCTAGAAGGGCTAGAGAGTTCAGATTTTAACTGAACACTCATGTCGACATCCCAAAATCAAAAAGCTATGCCGGATATATCTACGCCCATTGGGGGCGCGGCAAATCAGGTCAAACTGTATCTTCTACAGTTTTAAGGCTAGAACGCCCAAATTTGGCACGTGGGTTACTGTTACGCTCCTATAAGGATCGCCCAAAAAATTTTATGGCCACGCCTACTAGGGGCGTGGCAAATCGGATCTGAAGATATAGTGATTTTACTAGTTTCGTTATATTTTGAGCACCATTGATGCTAGAGACTTGAGATTTGGTATATATACTCGGGTTAACATCCCACAATCGAAAAGCTATGGCGGATATATCTACGCCCTCAGGGGCGTGGCAACTAATATCAGCTTATATCTCTCTCAGTTTTAGTGCTAGAAGCTTCAAAATTGAATGTTAAGTTACTGGGGGCCTCCTCTATCGATTCCCCAAAAATTATTGTTACGCCCCAAAAGGGGCGTGACATACAGAAAAATACCCTGTAATTTTCGAATTTTTCGAATGTAAGCATCCAAACTTTACAGTTATATTCCTGAACGCCCACTCTATGCACATGCATATACCTTGTCTTTTGACTTGTTAAATCTATATATATAAAATTCTCGAGTGTGGTGTTTGTTACCAAACTACTCCGAAACGGCTCGACCGATTCTCACGAAATTTTTTATGCAGATCGTGTAGGACTGAGAATCGGCCAACATCTATTTTTATACCCAAATAATAAATAATTAAATAATTTTAATAAATGTTTATTTGTTTAACACACTAATACTTGCATACAAGCAAGAAACGGTTGCGGATGCGACAGAAAGAAGAATGCAAAAATCGGCTTCTGTCGCATGCGTTGTCCTCTCACAATTTTTCACTCAGCTTTCAGTAAAATACATATATGTCGGTGCGTGAGTGTGAGATGTGTGTTTGTGTTTTCGGGTATTTCACAATAATAGTAATTTCTGGCGGCGCATTTGTGGTTTAAGAAGAACCGTTTAAGCGGGGCGCCAGCGTTCTGTCGCTGTCGCCGAGTGTGGTTCGGTGGAAGGCGCGCACAAGAATTGTGCGTCTCGAGTTCAGTCGTTGTTACAACTCGAGTGCGACCGAACTCGCTGCGCTAATTATTGATCAAGAAAATAATACACGTTATACACCAATCAGTTTTCCAACTTGATTTATTACAACAATGCCACGAACCCGCAGGGCTAATTTGAGTCGTCAAACAAACAGATTTAGAGGCATGCAAGATAGAAGAGCAATAAGATCAGATGCAGAAAGGCGACAAAGTAATGCAGATGTCCGTGTAAGAATGGCGCAGTTACGTGCATCACAATTACAAGAGGTACGAGATGAGCGAAACCAACAAAGACAATTGGAACGAAGAGAAGCGCGCAGATTCGTAGCCAACAGACGTAGAGGATTGACCAACATCAACAAGTACTTCGAGCATTTACATCACATTCGTTTCTTCGACTAGCATTTCAGTATGAGCCTGATGTTGAATATTACGCTCATTCCAAAGTGGTAATTGGTACATTGGACAAGGAATGCCCGCACTGTCAAGCCCTTAAATTTAAAAATGAGCCACTTGGGATGTGTTGCTCATCAGGAAAAGTGAAACTTCCAGAAATTGAAACACCGCCGGAACCATTGCACGGCCTCCTTATTGGTACTGATCCACACGATTGGTTATTAAAAAATTAATGAAGAACGTGATTGAGGCCACCATTTTAAATGGCAAGTTTCAAGGTGAAAATATATTGTTGCCACGAATCACCATGATTCCTACAGATGTGCCAATTGAATTCAAACGCATTCAATTCCCAATTAGATTGGCATTCGCGATGACAATCAATAAGTCCAAGGCCAAACGTTGTTTGTATGTGGTTTAGATTTGGAAACACCATGCTTTTCCCACGGACAACTATATGTGGCATGTTCTCGCGTCGGGAAACCATCAAGTTTGTTTATATTGGCTCAAGGTGGCCTAACAAAAATATTGTGCACTCTATTGCGCTTAGCGAATAATCTGTATTTTTATTAACTGTCATTTTTAACAATAAATAAATCGTACTTCAGTTGTTTATAACGTTTTCGACTATAACTTCATCCCCATACACTTATAGTAGCTTAGATATTAGATATTTGAAAAAGGCAAAACAACGTTTGCCGGGTCAGCCAGTTATATATATATGTTTGAAAAGAATATTTTTATTAATATAAAATAACTGGGACGTGAAATAGTATTTCGCTGTCGGTTGCGTCCGACAGCAACGTTCAGCGATGACATTGGGGAGGGTCGATTGGCTTGGCCTGCCTCTCGACCCTCACTGCCTGTCCGCTTAGCTCGGTTAATTGCAGTATTTGTATGTGGCTGCCATCCAGTTTGGGTTGCAGCTCAACCTCAAAAACGTTTACTGGCTTGCCAGTGAAACGCTTTTTTATGTTTCGTACATATTTTGCCTCATAGCCAAGTTCATTTATGCGCGCCTTAAGCCATTCACTGGGGGTAGAGTGGTGGATGTGCTTAATGCACACCCTATACCCCCTCTGGCTGCGCTGTTGGTGGGTGTGGAGTTGAGTGCCGTCTTCATTCAATGACGCCATGATGGCCTCATATGTGGACATGCTGTCGCACTCCACACGGAGACCATCATTTGCCATCGTACGGGTTCTAAATTTGCCTACTGCTGGATTACTTTGGAGTTTGTCCAGTAGTGGCATTATTTACGGCACAAGTGGCACTTTGGCTTCAGTTTTAGTTTTGATGTTGTTGTTGTTTAATGGCGGCTGCTGTTGCTGTTCCTCAGATGGGCACGGCTGGCAGTCCATTTCCAGCCCTATTTGCTGTTGTTGTTCTGGCTGTTGTTGTTGTTGTTGTTGCTGCTGCTGCTGTTGTTGTTGTTGTTGTTGTTGTTGTAGTTGCTGCTGCTGCTGTTGTTGACGCTGCCTTACCCTCATCTGCAGCCTCCTAGCGTATTCGCTTTTAAATTTTGGCGTTCTGAATGGGTAGTCCGTGTCAGAAAATTCACCCTCCTCGGACTCATCCATCTCGCCACATCTGCGTTTCAATGGCGATTGCCATGAAACTATATTGGCTGAGGCTGCCATTGGTTGAGCTAGTTCGTGTGGCAGCAATGGTGCCACACTGAGACCATCTCTGGACTGCAGATATTCTTGTTGCTGTTTTAGCTTGTGGCGACATTATAGCCACGGACTTTGCATCTGTTATTGCTGCTGCTGCGTCCAGCTTGCGACGAATGTGATCTGCGCCATGCGAATCCAGGCTGTGTCTAGTTTTTGGCGGCCTTTTAGACTGCTGTTGTTGTTGTTGTTGTTGGGCATTGATTGTCAAATGTTCGTCTGTTATGGTCTCAATGTCTATGTAGTGGCTCTCACTTCCACTGATAATGTTGTGAAGTGAGACATTTGTGTTTAGATTTTTATTATTTGTTGCTGCTCTAGTGTGTATTGGGCTTGTGCTTGCGCTTGCGCGGGTATTTGCAATTGCGCTTGCGCACATATTTGTATTTGCTTGTAAGTTTGCGTTTGTATTTGTGTGAGCTATTGCAGCATCAGTCAAGTCAGTCGAATTAATGTGTGTGTGTGTGTGTGTATGTGTTGTTTAGTTCTGCCTTCTCTTTCAGTGGCTGTGCGCGCGCGCTCTTCGGCTTCATTCGTTGCAGGTAAGTATTGTTCGTGTTAATGTTTGTGTTTGTGTGTATTTGTGTTTGTGCTTGGGCAAGTGCGCGCTCTTTTAATCTAGCTGAGCGAGCATGTTGGTGTTGGTGTGAGTGTTAGTGACTGTGGGTGTGAAACTTTCGAGTTTCGTTCTCTCGCCCTGCACTGCTTTGTTGGCGTGTGAATGTGTGTAAGCAGTGGACTTCTCGCTCGCACTGCTTGTATTGGTGTTGTTTTTAGGCTTTCTTTTGGACTTCCTTTTGGCGGCGGCAGCAGCGCCACTTTGGCTCCGTTTTTCTGGCGCCTTCTTGGGGCCCCCAATTAGCCTATCCAAGGAGAATATCTCCTCCAACAATGCCATGCTGGCTTCATCGGCCGTTTCGTTAAAGAACGATGAGTTGGGCGCATCTGAATCTGTCAGGGACAGTACAGACACGATACACTCACCGTTTTCTAGTGTCTCAATTCTGCCGCTGCTGCGGCTGATTGTCGGCGGCTCCTCTGTCCAGCTGGCTCGCTCATCCCGAGTAGCATCTCCATGGAGTCGTCTGGTTCGTAATTAGCTGTCATCTCTTGAATTCGTTGAATTCGTTGCCTTCTTTATGCGGCGAACTTTATTTGCAGTCACTTTAGTTAAGAAAACACTTTATGCACTTTATCCACTTGCTTGCTTCAATTGATAATTGATTTGATTTTCACTTGTTTAATTTCCCATTTTTAGTAAATAACAAGATTTTTAATAGCTTTAAGTTTTAAATCACTTTATTTTAATTTCAAGATTTTTTCTCTCGTGTGTATGCTTGGTGAGCCCTGTCAGGCGCTCACGGTTGGATTGCGGCGGTGGGTATAGCGAGGACAGCGCACTCCACCTCCGGCCTCGAGCGCTGCGCTTGCGATTCGACAAGGATTGAATCGGGCGCTGGGCGAACGATGATCACAGGTCCGAATGATTACTCTTCGTGTTTTTGAGCAACTGGTCTCGGCCTTTAAATGGTGTAATTTTGTTTGTTGTTGGCGCCTTCGTTACATGGGTTGTGGCGTTCGACTATTCATAGGTATAATGGCGTGACAGCTGTTGTTCGAGTTGTTCGAGTTGGCAGCTGCCATGTGGGGGGGTTGGCTGGAGGTGTGGACGATAACAATAACAGTGACTTAATTACTAACAATAAATAATCTTAACTAAAATTTTTTTTACATTAATATATACAATATTTTTTTTCTCTCTTTTTTGCAGCTATTTTAGGACTTGGTGTGGGGATTCGGCGGCTCTCATGGTGCTTGGGCCTCCTTGCCAGCTAGCTTCAGGCGCACACACATACACATCCACATGCGTAAGTATGCACCTTTCAGCTTTCGTTGAAGAAAATTTTAATCTTCTTCTTCTTATTCTTTGCAGCCTCCGAACATCTATGGACATCACTGGGCTTTGGAGGTGCGCCCTCTGGAGCAGATCGCGCCGATCATGGTCACGGTCATGGGCCGCCGTGTGGCGGCAGCGTTCTATACTCGGGTAAGTATATTGTCAGGTTATGTTTATATTATTTTTTTCTTCTTTCTTTTTAGTTGCTGGGCATCTAGAGGACTTCACTGGAGCATCTTGCGGCCATATCGTAGTCGCCCCTTGGTCAGGGCAGGCACCGCCAGGGAGTAGCTGTGTAAAGGTAAGTGTATGTATTATTAATGTGTGTTCATATACTAATGTATATGGATTTCATTGGCGTCGTCGGTGTTCGTGGTCATCGTTGGACGTTTTCATCATCATCGTTAGACATCTGTTGGACGACGCCGGTGCTCTTTGTTGAGTTTTGGTGCAGCCTTGGGCAGCTGTATGGCGGCCGCAGCGCAGCCTCAGGTAAGTGTGTTGTTTGAGTATTTTTTTATATATATTTTATTAATATATATTTATTTGCCATGTCGCCGTATGTCATCCTGGACTATTTTGGACGTCTTCATCATCATCGTTAGACATCTCTTGGACGACGCCGGCGCTCTTTGGTAAGTTATGGTGCTGCCTCGGGCAGCTGTTTGGCGGCTGCAGCGCAGCCTCAGGTAAGTATTTTGTTTGTGTTTATTTGTGTCCATATATTAATTCATATTTATTTATTTTCTATGTTAGTGGCTATTATTATGGACTTTACTGTACTTCACTAGGTGCATCATTGTGCATCTCTCGGGCAGCGTCTGTGCCCATTGGTCAGGTGGAGTGTCGCATTTAAACAGTGCAGCCGCAAGGTATGCAATTGAATTTATTATTTGCTAACATGAAGTTTATGGATTGTTTGTATTTGCAGGTGGCCAACTATCCGGCTCCTCTACTGCTCCAGATGGCCAGGCTGTTGCTGGCGAATCAATGGAGCTAGTTGCCGAAAGCAATTGAACAACTGGTCCATTTTCGCCTCCATACGGTTGAACATGGTGACGTTCAGCTCGAGAGCCTTCAGCATCTGGTCATCTGGGGAATCCGGAGCCTGATGTTGGCCATCATCATTGGCAGCACGCAACTGCAACACTGGAGGATCAGGCGACTGCTCCAGCCTATTCCTTGCCAGTGCATCACGTATTTGCTGCTGAGAAATAGCTAAATGCTGCGCGATTTCCTCGCGCCTATTGATGCTGCCGATGGGCGAGTCTCTCTCGGTCGAGGCTTGCTTGCGCTGGGATTTGTGCCTTTCCTTGCCAACGTTGCGGGTCCGCCCAAAGAGAGCCATCTTGTATGGCTTATACGTCTTCGCCTTTAGTCTGTTTGCAGCAGCAACTGTACCACGTATAGGGGTCTGGTGCCGCTGTTGTTTTTGCTGCTGTTGATGATGGTGATGACGGCCATTAGCTTGGCCAGTAGATGCCCTAACTGGCGTTATGTGGCTGATATCGTCACTCACCTTACGACTAAAGATTGGCTGATGCTTAGCCGTGCTGGAGTGACGATTTCTAATATTAGTTTTAGTTTTATTATTATTGTTGTTGAAGAATTTGCCACATTCTTTAGATGTCCTAATTGATGTACTTTTTGTTGCTTGTTTACAATAAAGTCCTTTGTGATTGCTTGTTTGTGTTTATTTTTGTTATTTATTTGCGTCTGCCGCTGTTTCTGCCTCATCTGTTTCAGCTCTTTGGCAGCCTTATACGACTGTAGCCTGGACCTAGCCTCCTTGTAGGCAGGACAGCCCTTATAGCTGCTAATATGCTCGCCACAGCAATTAGCGCATTTCGGGGCTGCCTGCCTAGGTTTAGTGCAAGCTGTCGTAGCATGGTCATCTGCACATTTCATGCATTTAAATTGGCGCCTACAGTAATTTTTGTATGGCCAAATGCCTGGCAGCGATGACATTGGGGAGGGTCGATTGGCTTGGCCTGCCTCTCGACCCTCACTGCCTGTCCGCTTAGCTCGGTTAATTGCAGTATTTGCATGTGGCTGCCATCCAGTTTGGGTTGCAGCTCAACCTCAAAAACGTTTACTGGCTTGCCAGTGAAACGCTTTTTATATTTCGTACATATTATGCCTCATAGCCAAGTTCATTTAGGCGCGCCTTAAGCCATTCACTGGGGGTAGAGTGGTGGATGTGCTTAATGCACACCCTATACCCCCTCTGGCTGCGCTGTTGGTGGGTGTGGAGTTGAGTGCCGTCTTCATTCAATGACGCCATGATGGCCTCATATGTGGACATGCTGTCGCACTCCACACGGAGACCATCATTTGCCATCGTACGGGTTCTAAATTTGCCTACTGCTGGATTACTTTGGAGTTTGTCCAGTAGTGGCATTATTTGGAACAAGTGGCAGAAAGACCATTGGCACTTTGGCTTTAGTTTTAGTTTTGATGTTGTTGTTGTATAATTGCGGCTGCTGGTGCTGTTCCTCAGATGGGCACGGCTGGCAGTCCATTTCCAGCTCTATTTGCTGTTGTTGTTGTTGTTGTTGCTGCTGTTGCTCTGGCTGCTGTTGCTGCTCTTGCTCTGGCTGCTGTTGCTGTTGCTGCTGCTGTTGCTCTGGCTGCTGTTGTTGTTGCTGCTGCTGTTGTTGATGTTGTTGTTGTAGATGCTGGAATAGACAAGATTTGCAATGCTACGCTGAAGGCCTTGTCTACAAGAGCGGTACTGTACATTGTACTAATCTTTAATGCCATCATCAGGCTTCAAGTTTTCCCTAGACAATGGAAAATAGCTGCAATCTTGATGATTCATATGCCAGTCAAACCGGAAGAGGATCCAGAGTCTTATTGGCCTATAAGTCTATTGCCCTCCCTGTCTAAATTATGGGAGAGGACCATTGCTAAACGAATTAATGTCATAATAAGACAATCCAATATCTTACCGGATCACCAATTTGGATTTCGGGAGGGGCACGGCACAGTGGAGCAAGTTCACAGATTGGTGTAAAGGTAAATGATACAGATTAAAGTGAAGGTAAATTATACACTATCGTCCACATACTCTATGAGAGCAGGAGTGCCGCAGGGCAGTGTTCTTGGTCCGCTACTGTTCTCCTTGTATACGGCAGACATACCTAGGCCGTCCTCTCAACATATGGACGCTCCCTCGAAAGCTGTCATTGCCACTTATGCTGATGATGTTGCAGTCATCTACAACTCCAACAGTCACGATGAAGCAAGTACAGGACTACAGAGGTATCTTGATACTCTCACTGATTGGTGCAAGCGGTGGAATATGAAAATCAATCCCTAAAAACATTAAACCCCTGCTTCACCCTAAAAAGGCTGATAATGCATACCCCCCCCCCCCAATCCAGCTGGAGGAGTAACCCTACCGCAACCAGCGCAGGCGAAATATCTTGGCATCACACTGGACAAGCGTCTCACCTTTGGGCCGCACCCTAAAGCTGCGGTGAAAAATGCCACAGGCCACAGACTGCAACAACTGCGATGGCTCAACAATAAAAGAGCACCTTACCGCTGAGGTGTAAGAGAGCTGTATACGTGCAATGCATTGTGCCGATATGGCTCTATGGAGTGCAAATCTGGGGGATTGCTGCCAAATCCAACTACAAACGGATACAGGTACTGCAGAACCGAGTGCTTCGACAAATAACTAACTCCCCCTGGTATATACGCGGTTCTACACTCCATAGAGACCTCAAGCTACCTACTGTTGAAGAGCAGATAGGCAGACATACAAGCCGATACTCAGATAGGTTGCAACGACACCGAAGCCTACTTGCAAGGGGTCTAGTCCCTGCCAGACCCCTAAAAACACTTAAACGGCAAGGCTTTGCCAAAACGCTGGGAACACCTTAAACCTATAACTAATTAATCTTCAGTTCCTCACAATACGACTGAGGTTTGGCCCGTATATATATATATAAGTCATGTGTTGTTATAGTACTAAGTTTGGTTTGTACAGGTTCTACACTTAAATAAAATAAACAAAAACAAGTAAGAAAACTCTAGTCGGGGTCCCGACTTGGAGATACCCTAAACCCCGCGCTATCTGCGTTTTTAAAAATACTGCATAATTAGCATTTTGTATAAACGCACAGAAAACTAAATTCAATTCATTTTCAATTGTTTAGCCAATAGCGCCATCTATGGTTCGATAGAAAGCGCCATCCATGTTTCGATTTATTGAACAGCTGATAATTAGCAAATCATAGCGCCATCTATTGGGAATAAGTACACTAAAACTTGCGGGTTTGAGAATTTGCTAGATGCTAGATGTGTATGTGTGCACATGTATAGAAAAACAATTTGTTTTGCGTTGTTACGTGGTTAGCCGATTGGCCAAATGTTTTGTTTAATAACTTCTGCGCGAATTAATGGATTTGAAATTTTCAGCTTATTTGCATTATATTTTATTGCATTTTTTCCAATTTTTAAAAATGTCAACCCATTCATTTACTGGCTTTGAGTGCAACTAACCTCAATTTAAATATTGGGGGAAATTTGAAGCCGGTATCCAAAATCTAACAAAAATCAAAATTAGATAAAATAAATATAAACCTTACATAAAAATTTGGAGACTCTAGCTATAAAGACGTGGGAGATATAATTTTATAACGAACATATGATAATGATTTTAATCGATAACATTAAAACTAAAATAGTTATCGACTTTTTTAACAAACTCGATCTTTTCGTGGTATTCACGGACCTACATAAAAAATTTCAAGTCTCTAGCTCTTATAGGTTCTGAGAACGACGCGTTCATACATACGGACAGACAGACGGACAGACGGACGGACAGACGGACAGGGCTAAATCGACTCGGCTTGTCTCCCTGATCAAGAATATATATACTTTATGGGGTCTGCCACGCCTCCTTCTCCCTGTTACATACATACGCCTTTCAACAAAAACATTATACCTGAATTCCCATTTTCAATGGGTTCAGGATAGTAAAAAAAGCGAATAATAAATTCAATTGCATACCTTGAGGCTGCACTGTTTATATGCAACACTCCACCTGAGCAATGGGCACAGACGCTGCCCAAGAGATGCCCAATGAAGCGCCTGATGTACAATAAAGTCCATAATGATAGCCAATAACATAGAAAATAAATAAATATGAATTAATATATGTACACAAATAAACACAAACAAAATACTCACCCGAGGATGCGCTGCTGCCGCCAAACAGCTGCCCAAGGCGGCACAAATCCTGACCAATGATCACCGACGCCATCCAGGAAATGTCCAACGATGATGATGAAGGCATCCAAAATAGTCCAGGATGACATACGGCGACATGGCAAATAAATATATATTAATAAAATATATATAAAAAATACTCAAACAACACACTTACCTGAGGCTGCGCTGCGGCCGCCATACAACTGCCCAAGGCTGCCCCAAACTCAACAAAGAGCACCGGCGTCGTCCAACAGATGTCTAACGATGATGATGAAAACGTCCAACGATGACCACGAACACCGACGACGCCAATGAAATCCATATACATTAGTATATGAACACACATTAATAATACATACACTTACCTTTACACAGCTACTCCTGTCGGTGCCTGCCTGACCAAGGGGCGACTACGATATGGCCGCAAGATGTCCATCGATGCCCTCCAGATGCTCCAGTGAAGTCCTCCAGATACCCAGCAACTAAACAGAAAGACGAAAAATAATAAATAAATAATATTATAAACATAACCTGACAATATACTTACCCGAGTATAGAACGCTGCCGCCACACGGCGGCCCATGACTGCGCGATCTGCTCCAGAGGGCGCACCTCCAAAGCCCAGTGATGTCCATAGATGTTCGGAGGCTGCAAAGAATAAGAAGAAGAAGATTAAAATTTTCTTCAACGAAAGCTGAAAGGTGCATACTTACGCATGTGGATGTGTATGTGTGTGCGCCTGAAGCTAGCTGGCAAGGAGGCCCAAGCACCATGGAGCCGCCGAATCCCACACCAAGTCCTAAATAGCTGCAAAAAGAGAGAAAAAAATTATTGTATATATTAATGTAAAAAAATTTTAGTTAAGATTATTTATTGTTAGTAATTAAGTCACTGTTATTGTTATCGTCCACACCTCCAGCCAACCCCCCCACATGGCAGCTGCCAACTCGAACAACTCGAACAACAGCTGTCACGCCATTATACCTATGAATAGTCGAACGCCACAACCCATGTAACGAAGGCGCCAACAACAAACAAAATTACACCATTTAAAGGTCGAGACCAGTTGCTCAAAAACACGAAGAGTAATCATTCGGACCTGTGATCATCGTTCGCCCAGCGCCCGATTCAATCCCTTGTCGAGTCGCAAGCGCAGCGCTCGAGGCCGGAGGTGGAGTGCGCTGTCCCTCGCTATACCCACCGCCGCAATCCAACCGTGAGCGCCGCTGACAGGCCTCACCAAGCATACACACGAGAAAAAAATCTTGGAAATTAAAATAAAGTGATTTAAAACTTAAAGCTATTAAAAATCTTGTTATTTACTAAAAATGGGAAATTAAACAAGTGAAAATCAAATCAATTATCAATTGAAGCAAGCAAGTGGATAAAGTGCATAAAGTGTTTTCTTAACTAAAGTGACTGCAAATAAAGTTCGCCGCATAAAGAAGGCAACGAATTCAACGAATTCAAGAGATGGCAGCCAATTACGAACCAGACGACTCCATGGAGATGCTACTCGGGATGAGCGAGCCAGCTGGACAGAGGAGCCGCCGACAATCAGCCGCAGCAGCGGCAGAAATTGAGACACTAGAAAACGGTGAGTGTATCGTGTCTGTACTGTCCCTGACAGATTCAGATGCGCCCAACTCATCGTTCTTTAAACGAAACGGCCGATGAAGCCAGCATGGCATTGTTGGAGGAGATATTCTCCTTGGATAGGCTAATTGGGGGCCCCAAGAAGGCGCCAGAAAAACGGCGCCAGAAAAAACGGCGCCAAAAGTGGCGTCAGTTGCTGCCGCCGCCAAAAGAAAGTCCAAAGAAAGCCTAAAAACAACACCAATACAAGCAGTGCGAGCGAGAAGTCCACTGCTTACACACATTCACACGCCAACAAAGCAGTGCAGGGCGAGAGAACGAAACTCGAAAGTTTCACACCCACAGTCACTAACACTCACACCAACACCAACATGCTCGCTCAGCTAGATTAAAAGAGCGCGCACTTGCCCAATCACAGACACAAATACACACAAACACAAACATTAACACGAACAATACTTACCTGCAACGACTGAAGCCGAAGAGCGCGCGCCCAGCCAGTGAAAAAGAAGGCAGAACTAAACAACACATACACACACACACACACACATAAATTCGACTGACTTGACTGATGCTGCAAAGCTCACACAAATACAAACGTAAACTTACAAGCAAATACAAATATGTGCGCAAGCGCAAGACCAATTCAAATACCCGCGCAAGCACAAGCACAAGCACTAGCACAAGCTCAATACACACTAGAGCAGCAACAAATAATAAAAATCTAAACACAAATGTCTCACTTCACAACATTACCAGTGGAAGTGAGAGCCACTAATAGACATTGAGACCATAACAGACGAACAACTGACAATCAATGCCCAACAACAACAACAACAACAACAACAACAGCAGTCTAAAAGGCCGCCAAAAACTAGACACAGCCTGGATTCGCATGGCGCAGATCACATTCGTCGCAAGCTGGACGCAGCAGCAGCAATAACAGATGCAAAGTCCATGGCTATAATGTCGCCACAAGCTAAATTAGCAACAACAATATCTGGAGTCCTGAGATGGCTTATCGATAAAATATCGACCACCAAGCCTGAGATGCCAGACCGGCACAAGTAACGAAGGCGCCAACAACACAATACGTTACGCGACAACAAAACCGAGAGAAGTTGCTCAAATTTGGGAGTAATCGGTCGGATTTAACATAATCTATAGCCCAGCGCTCGAGGCCGGAGGTGGTGTTGCGCTGCGCCGCTCCACCAACACATTTCAATCGTGAACACTGCATTGTACACCGAGACAGACTCTATTGAAATAAAATTAATGTGAATAAAAAGCAAATAAATTTTCTTATTATTTCTAAATGGGAAAAATATAAAATAAAAATTCAAAGTGAAGCCAATAAATTTAAAAAAAAACAATTTTTAAACAAAAAGTGAATAAATATATATTTTTTATATATATACTGGCGAACATATACTGGTGACTGGATTTTTGTGACGCATAAAAGCAGACAACAACTATATGATGGCAGCCAACTATAATTCTGACGACTCCATGGAACTGCTACTTGGGATGAGCGAGCCCACTGGCCAGAGGAGCCGCCGACAATCAGCCGCAGCCGCGGCTGAAGCTGAACATTGGAGAGCGGTGTATCGTATCCATACTGTCTGATTCAGACGAATCGATCCCCCGTTCTTCGACACAACGGCCCACCTGGCGTTGCTGGATGAGATGTTCTCATTGGAGAAGCCAGCAAAGGGTCCCCAGAAGGCGCCGAAAAAAGCGGCAGAAAAGGCGCCAAAAGTAGCGTCAGGCGCCACAAAAAAGGAGGGAGAGAGCGATGAAAATCCACTCTCACCAACACACAGGAAAAGTCAAAGAGAGGCAGCCACCTCTAGAAATTCCCTTCCGCTCACTCACACTAACACACTAGCCCAGCCTCAGCTATCATTAAGAGAGGCCACACGACAAGCAGTGCAGCCAGAGAGCGCACTTTTCCAGCCTCAACAACAAACACAAATAATAGCCGACACAAATACTTACATGCATCGCATGAAGCCGAAGAGCGCAAACACACATACACAGCCACTACAAATAGATCAAAGACTAAATAAGAGAGATAAGGCAGCAGCACTAAACCACACATATACATACAGAAACACTCTCTTGACTGACGCTGCAAGCGCAAAGACAAATACAAATACAAACGTAAAGACTGCCGATACACTGACGAACGCAATTAAGAGCGCCAATACAAATACCAAAGAAAACGTAATGACGAACGCGCTCACAACGATCACTAATACAGATGCAAACACGAAAGCAACTACAAATACGAGCGTAAGCGCAAGCGCAATGCCAATTATGGCAACGAATAACATTAATCTAAATTCTAACATGGATTTGAATTTGAATGCAACTGAAGTACAAAGGTGGCTTTCTAAGGTGCCACCATTGCTCCCCCACGAACTGCCACAGGCGTGGCAGATTCGGCAAATTCGGCTTCATGGCAATCGCCATTGAAGCGTAGATGTGGCGAAATCCGAGGGAAAAAGATCTTTCTGACCCGGACTCGCCATTCCAAATGCCACAATTCAAAAGCTATTACGCCAAGAGGCTGCAGATGAGAGTCAAGCAGAGGCGGCAGCAACAGCAGCTACAGCACAGCAGCAGCAGCAGACAACAACAACAACAACAGCCAGAACAGCAGCAACAGCACAACAACAACAACAACAGCAGCCAGAGCAACCAGAGCACCAACAACAACAAGACATTGAGCAGCAAATGGATTGCCAGCCATGCCAGCTGAAGAACAGCAACAGCAGCCGCAAATAAATACAAATAAAGCCAGTAAAGTTAAAACTAAAGTGCCCTTTGTTTTTCTGCCACCCGTGCCGCAAATAGTACCACTGCTGGATAAGCTGCAAAGCAATCCAGCAGTTGGGAAATTCATCACAAGAACAATGTCTAACGATGGCCTGCGTATAGAATGCGATAATATGCAAACGTACGAGGCCATCATGGAGACTCTAAATAAAGATGGCACCCACTTGCATACACACCAACAGCGCAGCCAGAGGGGGTATAGGGTGTGCATTAAGCACATTCCCCACTCTACCCCCTGTGAATGGCTTAAGGCGCGGCTAATAGATCTCGGGAATGAGATACGTTACGTTAAAAACGTAAAGAAACGTTTCACGGGCAAGCCTGTGAACGTGTTCGAGGTGGAGTTGCAGCCCAAAATGGATGGCAGCCATACCCGCATCCTGGAGCTCACAGAGCTAAGCGGGCAGGCAGTGAGGGTCGAGAGGATAGCTAAGCCGATCGATGCCATCGCTGTCAGGCATTTGGGCACACGAAAAACTATTGTAGGCGGCAATTTAGATGTATGAAGTGTGCAGAAGAGCACGCTTCGACCGCCTGCACTAAATCTAGACAGGCAGCCCCTAAATGCGCTAATTGCGGTGGCGAGCATATTAGTAGCTATAAGGGCTGTCCTGTCTACAAAAAGCCGGTCCAGGCTGCAATCTTATAAAGCTGCTAAGGAGCTAAAGCAGCTGATACAAAATAAACAAGTAAGAAAACTCAAGTCGAGACCGCTCGACTGCGCTCGACTGAACCCTGTGAAGATCCGCTATTCCAAGCATTCTTCATTTCTTTTATATACACATGCATATGCACGTTCATTACAAGCAAAACATACACACACAATACACAGGCGCACGCATACACAAGCGCAAGTCGTTGCGTCAGCTGTTCTTTGGCTGCTATTTGCATGCCAATGTTATGGAAAATTAAATGTTTAATAACTTTTTTTCTAGACGAACGATTTTAATCAAACTTGTTGGGCGTAATCATGTCATACATATGTATGTATGTGCCAGAGCACAAGTCTCTAGTATTTGATATACGGGAGTTACAAATTTGAGGCGAAGGGGCGTGGCACCCAAAATTTAAGAAAACCCGAAATTGCGTAAGGCTTACATAACACTAAATGCACAATTTAAAGACTTTAGCTAGAAAGATGAATTAGATAGAATTTTATAGCTTAATTTAGATTTTCGTTTTTAATCGATAACAATAAAACGATAACAGTAATCGAATTTCTGAAACAAACTCGATCTTTTCGTGCTATACAGAAACCTACATAAAAAATTTCAAGTCTCTAGCTCTTGTAGGTTCTGAGAACGACGCGTTCATACATACGGACAGACGGACAGACGGACATGGCTATATCAACTTGGCTTGTCATCCTGATCAACAATATATATACTTTATGGGGTCTGCCACGCCTCCTTCTCCCTGTTACATACATTTCAACAAAAACATTATACCCTGATTTCCCATTTTCAATGTGTTCAGGGTATAAAAATAATAGTACAACTAAAAATAAATTACACTGCAGCACGGCTAAGCATGAGCTAACATATAGCCGTATAGTGCGTGGCGAGAGCAACCATAAAACGCCAGTAAAGGCACCATCTGGTCAAGACAATCAACAGCAGCAAACACAGCAGCGGCAACAACAACAACAGCCTTCCTCGGCGAGGATCGAGTCCCCAGCTCGTGCTGCAGCTGCTGCTGCTAATAGGACGAAAACGTCTTATAAGCCATATAAAATGGCCCTCTTCGACCTAACTCGAAATGCTGGAAAGGAGCGTAAGCCCCAGCGCAAGCGAGCCTCGGCCTGGAGAGCATCGGCCACGAACAGCAACATCCATGAAGAAATGGCGCAGCATCGAGCAATCTGCCAGCAGCAAATTCGCGATGCACTGGAAAGGGATAGGCGTCAACAAGCGCCGGATCCACAATGGCATCAGTAACAGCGACGCCAATAAGCAGCCGAAATCTTGCCGAGAGGCATTTGGCTGAGTCCCAGCAGCAGCTGAGGACTGCCAACAATGGAGGCCGACACCAGATCCACGAAGACGAATCAGCACCGAGCGACCAGATGCTGAAGGCTCTCGAGCTGAACATATTAATGTTCAGCCGTATGGAGGCGAAAATGGACCAGCTGTTTAATACTTTTTGCAGCTGGCGCCATTGATTCGCCAGCAACACCTGATCGCTCGGGGCAGTAAGAGTGGCCTGGTATTCGGCCACCTGCAATATGCTGAAAGAAATTAAAATTAAAATAATGTAAACAAACGGCTAACACAAACTTACCACTTCCTGAGGCTGCACTGCAGCGGAACTCAACTGCCCAAACAGGAGCAGCACTTGACCAAGGGGCAAGGAAGAGGCCCAAGAAAAGTCCAGCGATGAATATGACGATGTCCAGACAGATCGGCGACAACATGACAAATAAATAAAAATAAATAAAACAAGTAAGAAGACTCTAAAAATTTCAAGTCTCTAGCTCTTATAGGTTCTGAGAACGACGCGTTCATACATACGGACAGACAGACGGACAGACAGACGGACAGACGGACGGACAGACGGACGAACAGGGCTAAATCGGCTCGGCTTGTCTCCCTGATCAAGAATATATATACTTTATGGGGTCTGCCACGCCTCCTTCTGCCTGTTACATACATTTCAACAAAAACATTATACCCTGATTTCCCATTTTCAATGGGTTCAGGGTATAAAAACAAAGCCTACAACTAATTCGATGCAGAGAGTTCCCTAAGGCATCCTCACACCAGCTTGGTCGATCGTCAGCTAACATATAGCAGTGTGGTGCGAGGCAACGTCAGTCTTAAGTCACCAACAAAGAATGGTGTTGCCAAAGATGGCCAACACCAACAACAGAAACCGTCGCATCAGCGACACCAACAACACAACCCAGAGCAAGAGCTGCATCAGCCTCCATCACAGGTAGAAACCATGCTCCAATGGGTAAACATCTGAAAAGGCCATTCCGCAATCAAGAGTATAGCAGCCACCAATCCAAATCTGGGCGACAATGGCCAAAAAGGCAACTCCAGCAACACCGTTAACAGCATCTCTAGCAACAACAACGGATGCTCTAGAGTCGTTGCGCCAAGCCATTAAATTGAACATGGACATGTTCAGCAGAATGCAGACAAAATGGAGCAACTGCTTACAGTCTTCATGCAGTTGATCCCCAAATAGGCCAGCAACAGCAACATAAGCAGCAACAGCACAGCGATCTGCGAAACACAACAGCAAATGAACACAATAATGTATAGAGAGGAAATAGATAACTCATCTCCAACCACCAGTCACAACGACAACCAGCACCACCATCAGCATCGGGCTGCCATCCAAGCGCACACACACAACTCCAAGAATGGCATCGCATATAAAATGGCCTTCTGGAACGCGTGTGGAGTGCGCAATAAAATAACTAAATTGGAATTGTTTATGAAAAGGGAAGGCATACAAATAATGCTAATAGCTGAGACGAAGATTCCCCAAAATTCCGATATCATCAACATTCCCGGCTATACAGCATATGCTGCCACTAACCCCAGCTCATACATGAGTGGAGGGGTAGCTACTCCGTCAAAGCCGACGTCAGACATGCTGCTCTCCAAACCATCAGAACGCCATATGTTCAAAGTTCTCCAGTTGCGCTGCTACATACAAAAGACAAACCAGAAGATGTAGTAGTTGTGGCTCCGATATATTGCCCACAAACCTACGAGTGGACTAAGAGCCACTTTCAAACACTACTAAGTCCTACTTCCGACTTCCTACTCTGCGGTGACTGGAACGCCAAGCACTCGTGGTGGGGAAACACACGCACTTGCCAAAGAGGCAAAGCTCGTTTGAGCTCAATCCAGTCACACAGACGCTACAATGTGCTGGCAACTGGGGGAGCCACCCATTACCCCTACGATAGACGGAAGCAACCATCGGCTATTGACTTTGCCGTATATGGTAGCATGAATGGCATGCGTCTGAAAATACGATCCACAACAGAACTAGATTCGGACCATCTACAACTACGCATAGATCTCCATACTGGCCGATTCCAGAGGGCACCAGAGCCACCAGAGAATAAGACAAGGCAATTCCAGGTCGTCTTAGGGAGGCTAATCCATCTGAACACGGACATAGTATCCAAAGATGACATTGACGATGCTATAAATGTGTTTCTTAGGAACATCCAAGAGGCGGCCAGACAAACAATGGGCAACGCAAACCGACAACTTCACCGCTGGCGTCACCCGGTACCAGTATTGGACAATGCTTCTAAATCCTTGCTTGAATGGAAACAACGATGTAAAATAATCCTGAACGCCACCCGCACCCCGGAGGCAAGGTCACAATACAGAGCGGCCCAGAATAGGCTCAGAAAAGCCCTACAGAAACTAAAGAGGAAAAAATATAAACAAATTATTCGAAGGCATTGACGCCAAAGACCCTTACAGCATAAACAAATTATGGCGCCTAACCAAAAGGATTAAGGCACAGCCACAGCCAAATAATCCTGTACGCCAGCAGGTCATATCACCGTCTGACCCAGAAGACGTACAGATCAAATGGACTCGAACAACGGCTGAAAAGGCCGAAGCGTTTGCCACTCACTTGGAGTCAAGATTCGCACCCGCGTTTGCCAACACAATAGAGGACCGAACAATCATAATCGATGAACTAAGTCAGCTGAAAAGTAGCAAACGACAGCAACAACAACAAGCTCAACAACCCAACCGCGACCAATTAGCCCAATAACAATAGAAGAGCTAAAATCTGCCATTACAGCGCTTGAAACAACCAAGGCTCCTGGGGATGACAAATCGACAACCGATTGATAAAAATACTGCCACAAAAAGGGCTACTATACCTCCCCTATATATAATTCAATGCTCAGAACTGGCCATTTCCCAGCACATGGAAACATGCAGTAATAACGCTGATCCCTCAAGCCTGGCAAATCCTACTGGACTTCAAGTCCTACCGCCCAATCAGCCTAATCTCCGGACTGGCCAAACTCTTTAAAAAATTGCTGCTGACGAGGTTATTTGCAGTTAAAGAGTTTGAAAAGCTGTGCCATCCCATCAATTTGGATTCAGACGAGAACACGGCACCGATCAGCAACTGGCCAGAGTGACCCAATTCATACTGTGTGCCTATGAAAAAAAGCAATTCTGCTCGGGAGTATTCATAGATATTTCTGAAGCATTTGATAGAGTATGGCATGAAGGCCTACTTCTCAAATTATGCAAGCTGCTGCCACTCCAACTATATAACATCATAGAAAGCTACATCAAAGGAAGGACATTTGCTGTCAAGTGTAATGACACCACGTCTAGGACTGGTAAAATCACTGCTGGCGTCCCACAAGGAAGCGTACTGGGACCAATCCTCCACACAATTTTTGCATCAGATATGCCTCTACCCCTCCCCAACCAAAAATGACAATCAGAGCCAACAACATATACTTCACAAGCAAATGCTGCTATCAACATTTGCTGACGACACTGTCTTAATGTGCGCAGTAAGCAATTATATAACTGAAATTAACGGAAACAATGACTACCTGAGCAAATTCGAAAAATGGGCAAAGAAATGGGCTATAAACCTTAACACATCAAAGACTAGCCACGTCCTGTTCACATTGAGAAATGTTGACAGACGAGCAATGGAAATAACACCTAAAATCTTTGGCACAATTTATAGCACATAAACCCTCACACACATACTTGGGCGTCATATTGGATTGCAAACTCAATATGAAGCAGCACACTAACCTCTTAAGGATGAAGCTCAAAACAAGGGCGGTTAAACTGGAATGGCTAATCGGACGCAACAGCCAACTGGCAAAAACTGCAAGGCAACGATCATAAAGCAACTAATCATGCCAATCTGGCAATACGCACTACCAGTCTGGGGCTCCCTGACAGCTGCAACCCATATTATGCGAGTAAAAAGTGCGAAAAATAAAATAAATAGAGATGCCCTGAGTGCCTCATGGTACACTCGCAATGCCACTCTTGAGAGCAAATATGGTCTTAAAACGGTTGAGGAAATTTTCGAACTGGCAAGCAGTCGCTTCGCTAACTCATTAGCAAACCACACCAACCACGAAGCACGCGGACTGATGTTTGACCCATATGTTCCACGAAGAATGCACTGGCCACGATATATTGCTCAACTGCAACAACACATCCGCCCCTACAGACGGCAAACGCACAATCTGAATGGATCAACAACTCAAACCATCTGCCGACATTACTACGCCTCGAAGCAGAAGATGTGGAAAGAAGAGAAGCCGAACTACGGGCAAAACGTGAACGAGAGCGAGGACCTGAGCATCCAAACAGGCTCAGCCTCATGCAAATGTTCTTCTATAATAGGGCCTACACAACTGGAGGACTCTCCAGACCGAGGACATTAGCAATAGTCCAAGGCCAGCCACTAAGCGTCAAGAAGGCAATTATTCCTGACTATGACGAGGAACAGGACAACTCACAGACATCGACATCAGCAATGGCAATAATTCAAATATCGTCATCACTGTCACCTGCTGCAACCACCGACCTAGCGACACCAGGAGCAGTGCTGGCAACAATAGAAATACAAGATTCTACCACACCAACACTGTCACCAGCTCCGCCACCAGACACACCTCAAACACTACTTACAATGCGCATGACTGGACCGCTACTACAACCACCACCAATCTCCCAAGAGGCGACACTAGACGAAAGGCCAGAAAGCCTCAGAATTAATCTGGAAATAGCTCTGGATGAGGACACGGAGACAGAGCAATAGAGCGCAGAGCCACCTACATACTCACCTGTGATTATATAGAACATAAATATACATTAGAATATACATATAAGTATACTATACGAAACACTCACCTGAGGTAGCGCTGCATCAGTATACAGCCGCCCAAGGCGGCACAAATCCTGACCAATGATCACCGACGCCATCCAGGAGACGTCCAGCGATGTTGATGAAGGCATCCAAAGAAATCCAGGATGACATGCGGCGACATGGCAAATAAATATATATTAGTTAAAATATATATAAAAAAAATACACAAACAACATACATACCTGAGGCTGCGCTGCAGCCGCCAAACAGCTGCCCAAGGCGTCACCACAACTGACCAATGATCACCGACGCCATCCACGAAATGTCCAGCGATGATGATGAAGGCATCCAAAGAAACCCAGGAAGACATGCGGCGACATGTCAAACAAATATATATTAGTATAATATATATAAAAACTACACAAACAACACACTTACCTGAGGCTGCGCTGCAGCCGCCATACTGCCGCCCAAGGCGGCACTAATCCTGACCAATGATCACCGACGCCATCCAGGAGATTTCCAGCAATGATGATGAAGGCATCCAATATAGTCCAGGATGTCATACAGCGACATGGAAAACAAATATATTTTAGTAAAAATAACACCAACACCAACATGCTCGCTCAGCTAGATTTAAGAGAGCGCAAATACACACAAACACAAACATTAACACGAACAATACTTACCTGCAACGAATGAACCGAAGAGCGCGCACAGCCACAGAAAGAGAAGGCAGCACTAAACAACACATACACACACACACACACATAAATTCGACTGACTTGACTGATGCTGCAAAAGCTCACACAAATACAAACGTAAACTTACAAGCAAATACAAATATGTGCGCAAGCGCAATTGCAAATACCCGCAAGACAAGCACAAGCACTAGCACAAGCCCAATACACACTAGAGCAGCAACAAATAATAAAAATCTAAACACAAATGTCTCACTTCACAACATTACCAGTGGAAGTGAGAGCCACTACATAGACATTGAGACCATAACAGACGAACAACTGACAATCAATGCCCAACAACAACAACAGCAACAGTCTAAAAGGCCGCCACAAACTAGACACAGCCTGGATTCGCATGGCGCAGATCACATTCGTCGCAAGCTGGACGCAGCAGCAGCAATAACAGATTCAAAGTCGATGGCTATAGTCGCCACAGGCTAAAACAGCAACAACAATATCTGGAGTCCAGAGATGGCTTTCCAGTGTGCCACCATTGCTGCCACACGAACTAGCTCAACCAATGGCAGCCTCAGCCAATATAGTTTCATAGCAATCGCCATTGAAACGCAGATGTGGCGAGATGGATGAGTCCGAGGAGGATGAATTTTCTGATACGGACTACCCATTCAGAACGTCAAAATTTAAAAGCGTCAACAACAGCAGCAGCATCTACAACAACAACATCAACAACAGCAGCAGCAGCAGCAACAACAACAGCAGCCACAGCAACAACAGCAAATGGAGCTGAAATGGACTGCCAGCCGTGCCCATCTGAGGAACAGCAACAGGAGCCGCAATTAAACAACAACAACAACAACAAAACTAAAGCCAAAGTGCCAATGGTATTTCTGCCACTTGTGCCGCAAATAATGCCACTACTGGACAAACTCCATAAAAAACATAAAAAGCGTTTCACTGGCAAGCCAGTAAACGTTTTTGAGGTTGAGCTGCAACCAATCTGGATGGCAGCCACATGCAATACTGTAATTAACCGAGCTAAGCGGACAGGCAGTGAGCGTCGAGAGGCAGGCCAAGCCAATCGACCCTCCCCAATGTCATCGCTGCGGCATTTGGCCATACAAAAATTACGTAGGCGCCAATTTAAATGCATGAAATGTGCAGATGACCATGCTACGACAGCTTGCACTAAACCTAGGCAGGCAGCCCCGAAATGCGCTAATTCTGTGGCGAGCATATTAGCAGCTGTAAGGGCTGTCCTGTCTACAAAGAAGCCCGGTCCAGGCTGCAATCTTTTAAAGCTGCTAAGGAGCTAAAGCAGCTGAGACGGAAGCAGCGACAGGCGCAAATACAAAATAAAAAAAACCTTATTTCCCTTTTTCAATGGGTTCAGGTATAACAACAGAAACAAACAATTAAAAATGGCTTTATTGACATTAACCAACAGCAAATACTACAACAACAAAGACATCTACAAAATGTTGCTAATGCTAATATTACAAACAAGTAAGAAAACTCTAGTCGGGGGTCCCGACTAGGAGATACCCGAATCCCCGCGCTATCTGCGTTTTTTAAAATACTGCATAATTAGCATTTCGTATAAACGCACAGAAAACTAAATTCAATTCATTTTCAATTGTTTAGCCAATAGCGCCATCTATGGTTCGATAGAATAGTGCCATCCTGTTTCGATTTATTGAACATCTGATGATTAGCAAATTATAGCGCCATCTATTGAAATATGTTCACTAAAACTTGTGGGTTTTAGAATTTGCTAGATGCACGCAGCTCAATGTGTATGTGTGTATGTGTGCACATGTATAGGAAAACAATTAGCTTTGCGTTGCTGGTTACGTGTTTGGCCGATTGGCCAAATGTTTTGTTTAATAACTTCTGCGCGAATTAATGGATTTGAATGAAATTTTCAGCTTATGTTCATCATATTTTATTACATTTTTTCCAATTTTAAAAAATGTAAACCCATTCATTTACTGGCATTGAGTGCAACTAACCTCAATTTAAATATTTGGGAAATTTGGGAGTCGGTATACAAAATTAAACAAAAACCAAAATTAGATAAACTAAATATAAACCTTACATAAAAATTTGGGGATTCTAGCTATAAAGACATGGGAGATATAATTTTATAACTAACATTCGATAATGTTTTTAATCTATAACATTAAAATTAAAATAGTTATCGACTTTTTTAACAAACTCGATCTTTTCGTGGTGTTCACGGACCTACATACAAAATTTCAAGGCTCTAGCTCTTATAGGTTCTGAGAACGACGCGTTCATACATACGGACAGACAGACGGACAGGGACGGACAGACGGACAGGGCTAAATCGACTCGGCTTGTCTCCTGATCAAGAATATATATACTTTATGGGGTCTGCCACACCTCCTTCTCCCTGTTACATACATTTCAACTAAAACATTATACTCTGATTTCCCATTTTCAATGGGTTCAGGGTATAACAATTAAAAATGGCTTTATTGACATTAACCAACAGCAAATACTACAACAACAAAGACATCTACAAAATGTTGCTAATGCTAATATTAAAAATAATAGTACAACTAAAAATAAATTACACTGCAGCACGGCTAAGCATGAGCTAACATATAGCCGTATAGTGCGTGGCGAGAGCAACCATAAAACGCCAGTAAAGGCACCATCTGGTCAAGACAATGGCCGCCATCAACAGCAGCAAAAACAGCAGCAAAACAACAACAACAGCCTTCCTCGGCGAGGATCGAGTCCCCAGCTCGTGCTGCAGCTGCTGCTGCTAATAGGACGAAAACGTCTTATAAGCCATATAAAATGGCCCCTTCGACCGAACTCGAAATGCTGGAAAGGAGCGAAAGCCCCAGCGCAAGCGAGCCTCGGCCAGGAGAGCATCGGCCACGAACAGCAACATCCATGAAGAAATGGCGCGGCATCGAGCAATCTGCCAGCAGCCAATTCGCGATGCACTGGAAAGGGATAGGCGTCAACAAGCGTTGATCCACAATTGGCATCAGTAACAGCGACGCCAATAAGCAGCCGAAATCCTGCCGAGAGGCATTTGGCTAAGTTCCAACAGCAGCCGAGGACTGCCAACAATGGAGGCCGACACCAGATCCACGAAGACGAATCAGCACCGAGCGATCAGATGCTGAAGGTCTCGAGCTGAACATAGTAATGTTCAACCGTATGGAGGCGAAATGGACCAGCTGTTTAATACTTTTTGCAGCTGGCGCCATTGATTCGCCAGCAACAGCCTGATCGCTCGGGCAGTAGAGTGGCCTGGTATTCGGCCACCTGCAATATGCTGAAAGAAATTAAAATTAAAATAATGTAAACAAACGGCTAACACAAACTTACCACTTACCTGAGGCTGCACAGCAGCCGCCACTTAGCTCCCAAGCCGGAGCAGCACTTGACCAAGGGGCAAGGAAGATGCTCAAGAAAAGTCCAGCGATGAATATGACGAGTGCAGAAAGATCGGCGACAACATGGAAAATAAATAAAAATAATAAAAGTAAGAAAACTCTAGTCGAGACCGCTCGACTAGGGTATACCCTGAACCCTGCGAAGAACCGCAATTCCAAGCATGCTTCGTTTCTTTTATATACACATGCATAGGTACGTTCATTACAAGCAAAATGTACAAAACACACGCACGGGCGCACGCACACACAAGCGCAAATCGCTGCGTCAGCTGTTGTTTGGCTGCTATTTGCATGCCAATGTTATGGGAAATTAAATTTGGGGCGTGGCACCCAAAATTTAACAAAAACCGAAATTGCGTAACGCCCAAATAACACTAAATGCTAAATTTGAAGACTTTAATTAGAAAGATGAATTAAATAGAATTTTATAACTAAATGAAGATATCGGGGTTTAATCGATAACATTACAACGATGATAGTTATCGATTATTTGAAACAAACCTCGATCGAATCGTGATATACACGAACCTACATAAAAAATTTCTAGTCTCTAGGTCTTGTAGGTTCTGAGAACGACGCGTTCATACATACGGACAGACGAAACGGACGGACGGACGGACGACGGAAATGGCTATATCAACTCGGCTGGTCACCCTGATCAAGAATATATATACTTTATGGGGTCTGCCACGCCTCCTTCTGCCTGTTACATACATTTTCACAAATCCATTATACCCTGATTTCCCATTTTCAATGGGTTCAGGTATAAAAATATTTTTTTAAATTTTTTAAAAAGCCCGCCTACTGAGTGCTTAAAAAGTCCATTTAAATAGAGGTGGATTTTGAAAATTTATTTACTTATAAATAAATTAGAGTATGTACACCATAAGAAATATGTGTGTATGTGTAAGTCATAGTCAAGGCCATACATATGTATGTTTGTACATATATGCATGTACAGTAGAAAACAATATATAAATATGTTTATCGAATTTTGTAATGTCATTATTAAAAAAATATACAAATTATTTTCTTTAACATTAACATTAACTTACAAATAAACTTGAATTGTCAAAATAAGTTAACGGAGGGCACAATGCGCTTTTATAAGTTGAGTTGGGAGAATTCTATACTATGTTACGACTTTATTAGAAATAGTAATAAGTAGAAAATAAACAAAAAATAATACATTTTTAAAAAGAAACACAGCAGCTTTGCCGAAGCTTGAACCAGTGCCAAGGCTCGAACTCAGAAACATGGTCGCGCTTTCTCCATACTGTCGTCTCATCGTATACAGCTACCAATAGACACTAATATTTAGTTGGAAATGCAATACTAATATAACTCAAACAGAATTGGTTGAATAGAATTTGTAAAGAATACATAAATGACAATTATACATACATACATATGTATGTATTTACGCAACGCCGTCTATTGCATGTGCGATTCTTAGATTATTCTCGAATGCATACACATACATACATATGAATATGTGTGTGTGACCACATATTAAAAAAACTGCTTAGGCAGTGGCTGCCACATGGTTTTGTTGATTAGTCAAACGTTTTGTTTAATAACTTCTGTGTGGCTTAATGGATTTTATTGAAATTTTCAGCATATGATCAACATATTTTATTGAATTTTTTAAATTAAAAAAAAATACAAATTAATTCTGGTATTGGCTTTATTTGCAACTACCTTCAATTTAAATATTTGGGAAATTTGGGATCGGTATCCAAAATTTAATAAAAACAAAATTGCATAAATAGATATAAAACTAAACTAAACTAAAAATTTTAGGGACTCTAACTTTAAAGACGTGGAGATATAATTTAAAAACTAACTTTTGATAATGTTTTTAATCGATAACATTAAAACGATGATAGTTATCGAATATTTGAAACAAACTCGATCGAATCGTGATATACACGAACTTCCAAAAAATTTTAAGTCTCTGGCTCTTATATCTTCTGAGATCGACGAGTTCAAACATACGGACAGGGCTAAATCGACTCGGCTTCTCTCCTTGATCAAGAATATATATACTTTATGGGGTCTGCCACGCCTCCTTCTGTCTGTTACATACATTTCAACAAAACCATTATACCCTGATTTCCCATTTTCAATGGGTTCAGGGTATAAAACTAAACAAAACCACACAAACACTACACTTACCTGAGGCTGCGCTGCAGCCGCCATACAGCTGCCCAATGCGGCACAAATCCTGACCAATGATCACCGATGCCATCTAGGAAATGTCCAACGATGATGATGAGGGCATATAAAGAAATCCAGGATGACATGCGGCGACATGGCAAATAAATATATATTAGTTAAAAAAGTAAGAAAACTCTAGTCGAGACCGCTCGACTAGGGTATACCCTGAACCCTGAGAAGCTATTCCAACCATTCTTCGTTTCTTTTATATCACATGCACATGTACGTTCATTACAAGCAAAACATACACACACACATACACAGGCGCAAGCACACACAAGCGCAAGTTGTTGCGTCAGCTGTTCTTTGGCTGCTATTTGCATGCCAATGTTATGGGAAATTAAATGTTTAATAACCTTTTTCTAGACCAACGATTTTGATTAAACTTGTTGGGCGTGATCATGTCATCCATATGTATGTATGTGCCAGAGCACAAGTCTCTAGTATTTGATATACGGAGTTACAAATTTGAGGCGAAGGGGCGTGGCACCCAAAATTTAACAAAAATCGAAATTGCGTAAGGCCCAAATAACACTAAATGCTAAATTTAAAGATTCTAGCTATTAAGATGAATTAAATATAATTTTATAACTAAATGAAGATGTCGGTTTTTAATCGATAACATTAAAACGATGATAGTTATCGATTATTTGAAACAAAATCGATCGAATCGTGATATACACGAACCTACATAAAAATTTCAAGTCTCTAGCTCTTGTAGGTTCTGAGAACGACGCGTTCATACATACGGACAGACGGACAGACGGACGGACAGACGGACATGGCAATCAACTGGTGTCACCTGATCAGAATCAGGTATACTTTATGGGGTCTGCCACGCCTCCTTCTGCCTGTTACATACATTTCAACAAAAATTATACCCTGATTTCCCATTTTTAATGGGTTCAGGGTATAAAAAAAGCAAATAATAAATTCAATTGCATACCTTGAGGCTGCACTGTTTATATGCGACACTCCACCTGACCAATGGGCACAGACGCTGCCCAAGAGATGCCCAATGAAACGCCTGATGTACAATAAAGTCCATAATGATAGCCAATAACATAGAAAATAAATAAATATGAATTAATATATGTACACAAATAAACAGAAACAAAATACTTACCCGAGGATGCGCTGCAGCCGCCAAACAGCTGCCCAAGGCGGCACAAATCCTGACGAATAATCACCGACGCTATCCAGGAGATGTCCAGCGATGATGATGAAGGCATCCAAAATAGTCCAGGATGACATACGGCGACATGGAAAACAAATTCAAATTAGTAAAAATTAAACAAAAACAACACAAACACTACACTTACCTGAGACTGCGCTGCAGCCGCCAAACAGCTGCCCAAAGCGGCACCACAACTGACCAATAATCACCGACGCCATCCAGGAAGTGTCCAACGATAATGATGAGGGCATCCAAAGAAATCCAGGATGACATACGGCGACATGGAAAACAAATTCTAACAAGTAAGAAAACTCTAGTCGAGACCGCTCGACTAGGGTATACCCTGAACCCTGCGAAGAACCGCTATTCCAAGAATTCTTAATTTCTTTTATATACACATGCATATGCACGTTCATTACAAGCAAAACATACACACACACATACACAGGCGCACGCATACACAAGCGCAAGTCGTTGCGTCAGCTGTTGTTTGGCTGCTATTTGCATGCCAATGTTATGGGAAATTAAATGTTTAATAACTTTTTTCTAGACGAACGATTTTGATGGGGCGTGATCTTGTCATCCATATGTGTGTATGTGCCAAAGCACAAGTCTCTAGTATTTGAAATACGGGACTTACAAATTTGAGGCGAAGGGGGCGTGGCATCCAAAATTTAACAAAAACCGAAATTGTATAAGGCTCACATAACACTAAGTGCAAAATTTGGAGACTCTAGCTATAAAGATGAATTATATAGATTTATATAACTGAGCATCGATTTCGTTTTTAATCGATAACATTAATATTAAGACAGTTATCGAATTTTTAACAAACTCGATCTTTTCGTGCTATACAGGAACCTACATAAAATTTCAAGTCTCTAGCTCCTATAGGTTCTGAGAACGACGCGTTCATACATACGGACAGACGGACAGACGGACGGACAGACGGACATGGCTATATCAACTCGGCTTGTCATCCTGATCAAGAATATATATACTTTATGGGGTCTGCCACGCCTCCTTCTGCCTGTTACACACATTTCAACAAAAACATTATACCCTGATTTCCCATTTTCAATGGGTTCAGGGTATAAAAAATAATATAAACATAACCTGACAATATACTTACCCGAGTATAGAACGCTGCCGCCACACGGCGGCCCATGATCTGCTCCAGAGGGCGCACCTCCAAAGCCCAGTGATGTCCATAGATGTTCGGAGGCTGCAAAGAAAAGAAGAAGATTAAAATTTTCTTCAACCAAAGCTGAGGATTGCGACAGGTGCATACTTACGCATGTGGATGTGTATGTGTGTGCGCCTGAAGCTAGCTGGCAAGGGGCCCATGCACCATGAGAGCCGCCGATTCCCCACACCAAGTCCTAAAATAGCTGCAAAAAGAGAGAAAACAAAATTATTGTATATATTAATGTAAAAAAATTTAGTTAAGTTTATTTATTGTTGGTAATTAAGTCACTGTTATTGTTATCGTCCACACCTCCAGCCAACCCCCCCCCCCCCTGTAACGAAGGCGCCAACAACAAACAAAGTTACACCATTTAAAGGCCGAGACCAGTTGCTCAAAAACTCGAAGAGTAATCATTCGGACCTGTGATCATCGTTCGCCCAGCGCCCGATTCAATCCTTTGTCGAATCGCAAGCGCAGCGCTCGAGGGTGGAGGTGGAGTGCGCTGTCCCTCGCTATACCCACCGCCGCAATCCAACCGTGAGCGCCACCGACAGGCCTCACTAAACATACACACGAGAGAAAAAATCTTGAAAATTAAAATAAAGTGATTTAAAGCTATTAAAAATCTTGTTATTTACTATAAATGGGAAATTAAACAAGTGAAAATCAAATCAATTAACAATTGAAGCAAGCAAGTGATAAAGTGCATAAAGTGTTTTTTAACTAAAGTGACTGCAAATAAAGTTCGCCGCATAAAAGAAGGCAACGAATTCAACGAATGACTCCCCCATGGAGATGCTACTCGGGATGAGCGAGCCAGCTGGACAGAGGAGCGCCGACAATCAGCCGCAGCTGATTGAGACACTAGAAAACGGTGAGTGTATCGTGTCTGTACTGTCCCTGAAGATTCAGATGCGCCCAACTCATCGTTCTTTAACGAAACGGCCGATGAAGCCAGCATGGCATTGTTGGAGGAGATATTCTCCTTGGATAGGCTAATTGGGGGCCTCAAGAAGGCGCCAGAAAAAACGGCGCCAAAAGTGGCGTCAGTTGCTGCCGCCGCCAAAAGAAAGTCCAAAAGAAAGCCTAAAAACAACACCAATACAAGCAGTGCGAGCGAGAAGTGCACTGCTTACACACATTCGCACGCCAAGAAAGCAGTGCAGGGCGAGAGAACGAAACTCGAAAGTTTCACACCCACAGTCACTAACATTAACACCAACACCAACATACTCGCTCAGCTAGATTTAAGAGCGACTTGCCCAAGCACAGACACAAATACATACAAACACAAACATTAACACGAACAATACTTACCTGCAACGAATGAAGCCGAAGAGCCGCGCGCACATCCACTGAAAGAAAGGCAGAACTAAACAACACATACACACACACACACAATTAATTCGACTGACTTGACTGATGCTGCAATAGCTCACACAAATACAAACGTAAACTTACAAGCAAATACAAATATGTGCGCAAGCGCAAGACACTAGACAGAACAAATAAAATCGACAAATGCCTACTTCACAAATTAAGTGGAAGAGCGAGCCACTATAGACATTGAGACCAAGACGAACAACTGACAATCAATGCAACAACAACTAAAAACAACAACAACAACAGCTAAGCCAAATAGACACAGCCTGATTGATGGCAGATCAATCGTCAAGCTGAGCAGCAGCAATAACAGTAAATCATGCTATAATGTCGCCACAAGCTAATTAGCTAAAATCTACACAATTGTCTCCTTCACAACATTACCAGTGGAAGTGAGAGCCACTACATAGACATTGAGACCATAACAGACGAACAACTGACAATCAATGTCCAACAACAACAACTACAACAACAACAACAACAACAGCAGTCTAAAAGGCCGCCAAAAACTAGACACAGCCTGATTCGCATGGCGCAGATCACATTCGTCGCAAGCTGGACGCAGCAGCAGCAATAACAGATGCAAAGTCCATGGCTATAATGTCGCCACAAGCTAAATTAGCAACAACAATATCTGGAGTCCAGAGATGGCTTTCCAGTGTGCCATCATTGGTGCCACACGAACTAGCTCAACCAATGGCAGCCTCAGCCAATATAGTTTCATGGCAATCGCCATTGAAACGCAGATGTGGCGAGATGGATGAGTCCGAGGAGGATGATTTTTCTGATACGGACTACCCATTCAGAACGCCAAAATTTAAAAGCGAATACGCTAGGAGGCTGCAGATGAGGGTTAGGCAGCATCTACAACAACAACATCAACAACAGCAGCAGCAGCAGCAACAACAGCAGCCAGAGCAAGAGCAGCAACAGAAGCCAGAGCAACAGAAGCAACAACAACAACAGCTGCCAGAACAACAACTGCAAATACTTAGATTTAGTTATTTATATATATATATATATTTTTTTTATATATATTAATTTTTATTATTTTTATTTATTTTCCATGTCATCGTCGATCATCCTGGACATCGCTGGACATCTTCTGACTTCGTCGGTGGCCATAGGTCAGATGCTGCTCCACCTTGGGCAGTGTGTGGCGGCTGCAGCGCAGCCTCAGGCAAGTAGATTTAGTTTGTTATATATAGTTTTATATATATTAATTTTTATTTATTTGTCATGTTGTCGCCGATCTTTCTGAACACCGTCATATTCATCGCTGGACTTTTCTTGAGCATCTTCACCGCCCCTTGGTCAAGTGCTGCTCCGGCTTGGGGAGCTAAGTCCGGCTGCAGTGCAGCCTCAGGTAAGTGGTAAGTTTGTGTTAGCCGTTTGTTTACATTATTTTAATTTCTTTCAGCATATTGCAGGTGGCCGAATACCAGGCCACTCTACTGCCCCGAGCGATCAGGCTGTTGCTGGCGAATCAATGGCGCCAGCTGCAAAAAGTATTAAACAGCTAGTCCATTTTCGTTCCATACGGCTGAACATTACTATGTTCAGCTCGAGAGCCTTCAGCATCTGATCGCTCGGTGCTGATTCGTCTTCGTGGATCTGGTGTCGGCCTCCATTGTTGGCAGTCCTCAGCTGCTGGTGGAACTCAGCCAAATGCCTCTCGGCAGGATTTCGGCTGCTCATTGGCGTCGCTGTTACTGATGCCAATGTGGATCCGGCGCTTGTTGACGCCTATCCCTTTCCAGTGCATCGCGAATTTGCTGCTGGCAGATTGCTCGATGCCGCGCCATTTCTTCATGGATGTTGCTGTTCGTGGCCGATGCTCTCCTGGCCGAGGCTCGCTTGCGCTGGGGCTTACGCTTCCTTTCCAGCATTTCGAGTTCGGTCGAAGAGGGCCATTTTATATTGCTTATAAGACGTTTTCGTCCTATTAGCAGCAGCAGCTGCAGCACGAGCTGGGGACTCGATCCTCGCCGAGGAAGGCTGTTGTTGTTGTTGCCGCTGCTGTGTTTGCTGCTGTTGATGGCGGCCATTGTCTTGACCAGATGGTGCCTTTACTGGCGTTTTATGGTTGCTCTCGCCACGCACTATACGGCTATATGTTAGCTCATGCTTAGCCGTGCTGCAGTGTAATTTATTTTTAGTTGTACTATTATTTTTAATATTAGCATTAGCAACATTTTTGTAGATGTCTTTGTTGTTGTAGTATTTGCTGTTGGTTAATGTCAATAAAGCCATTTTAATTGTTATACCCTGAACCCATTGAAAATGGGAAATCAGGTATAATGTTTTAGTTGAAATGTATGTAACAGGGAGAAGGAGGTGTGGCAGACCCATAAAGTATATATATTCTGATCAGGAGACAAGCCGAGTCGATTTAACCCTGTCCGTCTGTCCTGTCCGTCCGTCTGTCCGTCTGTCTGTCCGTATGTATGAACGCGTCGTTCTCAGAACCTATAAGAGCTAGAGACTTGAAATTTTGTATGTAGGTTCGTGAATACCACGAAAAGATCGAGTTTGTTAAAAAAGTCGATAACTATTTTAATTTTAATGTTATCGATTAAAAACATTATCGAATGTTAGTTATAAAATTATATCTCCCATGTCTTTATAGCTAGAATCCCCAAATTTTTATGTAAGGTTTATATTTAGTTTATCTAATTTTGGTTTTTGTTTAATTTTGTATACCGACTCCAACTTTCCCAAATATTTAAATTGAGGTTAGTTGCACTCAATGCCAGTAAATGAATGGGTTTACATTTTTTAAAAATTGGAAAAAATGTAATAAAATATGATGAACATAAGCTGAAAATTTCATTCAAATCCATTAATTCGCGCAGAAGTTATTAAACAAAACATTTGGCCAATCGGCCAAACACGTGACCAGCAACGCAAAACAAATTGTTTTCCTATACATGTGCACACATACACACACACACATTGAGCTGCGTGCATCTAGCAAATTCTAAAACTCGCAAGTTT